>JBBPUK010000027.1:0-131648 GCA_038094635.1 Tylopilus cervinicoccineus | reverse complement strand
GCTAACAGGTCGCTGGCTCAGTGCCACGACCGGGGTAGAGAGTCGCGCTGGGCAGGGACACAATGGTGGTGTGTGGGAGTGGACCTCGACCATATTTGATAAGTTTGGTGGCTTTGTTGCATCTCAGTTGTATCCCGGGTGAGCAAAATTCGCTCTTTTTCCCGTTCAGTCAATAACCACCGCGTTCAGGTATTCTGCCGACTTCTTTGACGGTAATCACCGTGTTGTAGTACGTTTTCGCGGACCTTTCCAGTGACGTCTATTCGCTCAACATCTCTTCATAGCTGGGAGGATCGTATGCCACGATTCCGCGAATCGCCGAGAGGCGTAGCGTGCGCAACTGGTACCAACACAACTACCCCTACGCTTGGGTTGGTGCTCGAGTTGTGTATGACTTATAAAGAGAAACAGATCGTGTATGATGGACGAGCCCATGTTTTTCTGTGCTTGTAACTGTAGTTGTCGATTATGTAAGAACCACTTGTGTCCGCCATCCAATCTTGCAGAGATCCAAGATGTGGCCAAGCATTCAATACTACTGCCCATGCGTGTCTGGGTCAGACTTGTATGCTCCACCACCGCCGACCTTGGCTTCGTCATCCGCAAGCTTTCACTCGCTGCACAACCTTTATTTTTGCGAAGAATGTGATGCCGTCCGTTGCAATCGATGTGTTTCTGTCGAAGTCAGTGGCTATTATTGCCCAAACTGCTTATTCGAAGTCCCTAGTGCAAGTGTGAGGGCTGAAAAGAATCGGTGAGCCGCCTTTGATGAGTGTGGACGTCTAGTTTCATTGTTTCTAGATGTGCACGCAATTGTTTCTCTTGCCCGATATGTCGCTCCACTCTGTCTGTAGTAGCATCCGACCCCCCAAATGACGGTGACGGGCGGCCTTCAGCTTCACTCAGTAACGTTGGAGAAGCTCCGTACTTCTTATACTGCAGCCACTGTCGTTGGGACTCGGCTGAAGTCAACATTATGTTTGAGAAGCCGACTGGACTAGCAGGTCAGCGACGTCGGTGCTTGCTCGCTCTTGTCTTGTTGATGTGACATATTCAGCGCAGCTACAAAAGTTTGAAGATTCTGCTCCGGAATCATTAGAGTTCGAACGTTTGAAAGAGCACTTCGAGCCTTTTCTGCGTACATCATCCCTGTCATCCTCAACGCATTTACCAACAGCCGCATCCCATCACCTACACACATCCTCTGCCACACTTGCTGCCTCCGCTGCGCTCGCGCGCGATATTCCCGGGGTTGGCAAGTACAACCCGCTTGGCCGCAGCCGCGCCGGTCGAGATAGAACGGCAAACAAGGACGAGATGCCCGAGTACAAGAGCAGGGTAGAGACTGCTGTCTTCAGCCAGCTTGGTGACGGTGGAGACGACGCGGATGTCGAACTCCTCAAACGCATGGAAACCGTTGAAGAGGTAGCCAAGCTCGAACAACGGTGGGGAAACAGCTGGACAACGCCACTGCGTTCCAGGTAACTGCACCAAATTCAGTCACCAAGCTAGTTGCTTAGTCTCGTTTAAGCGAGTTACGACCCCATCGGATACCCCTACACTCGAAAGTCTCGAAACGATGTCCAACGTGCAGACACATATTGATCAAACCAGAACAAAAGGCACAGTCCGTGCGTTACAAGATTAAACTTGTGGCGGCCAACTATTTGCCCGCTATTACCGTTGGTTTTCCTCAAACAGGGACAGCCAGGCGCATCGTGGGCAAAGTTTCAAGCTCCAGTGCAGATGCCAAGAGTGGAGTCATGCACACAGGAACAAGTAATCCCTTTCAGCTCGCATTGACCAACCCATTATACGATCCAATCCAAGTGCGATTATCTCCCCAAAGAGTTGCGGACGGGCGTTCATACCAGGTGTCGCTGCCAACTTCGCCGTTCTCTGTTGCAGCATTTGCAGAGGCATGGGAATACGACGACGAAGACATGTTTGGAGTAGAGGACGACGAACTTGGAATTGGAGGTTCTGGAAGAGGAGTTAGAGAAAAGGTACCTCGCAGTCGCCTTAAGAATGTAGGTGTGCTGGAAAAGAGAGCAAACGTAACCATCGTGGGAGGCGAGGTCAGTATTAAAGCAGGTTTCAGGGGCAACGTCAAGGTTCGTGTCATAGTCTGCGATGGAGAACCGAACGTTCACTCGATCACACAGTTCAATATGATGGTCTCATATACATACCGTTCTGACGACCCCTTGCCGTCGGAGGATGGCGCGAGCACACCATCCAGAACCACAAAGGCCCCTGAAGTCAAAACGTTTTCCTTTTATACTGTTGTTGACCTTGGACCCAGCGTGGTCCTGAAGGATGACAAACCAAACATGGATGTATAGGCATCGTTCCCTGTATTCGTGCTAGTGGACCCGAGCTGGGAATTCAAAATGTCGACGCTCATGGAAGTGGCTTGTCGGTGACCCTAACCTTACGTTGGGGTTTTCCCCGGATAGCATATATTTGCATCCCGTGATACGGTATGGAAAATGCGGTGGGCTATTTCTGATCACGCTCATTCTGATTGCGATGGGAACTGCAGTGGTGAGTGAGTCACAGTCGGACGACGCGTCACTGCTGACTCGGTTGAGCGCTACAATGTTAAGCTCTTCAAAGACGGACCACGCAGAGCTCGTGAGGCTACTACACATAATCAGTATCCACCACGACAAGATGCCACATGACACCGTACCCCCATACACTCCCTCTTCTCCCTCACCACACTATTCTAGTGAGCTTTTGCCGGGAGAGCAAACCATTGAATCCACTCGCCGCGTCTCATCGCGGCCTCCCGTCGGGGTGTATCGTAGAATAACGGATCGTCTTACCATTGTCCTTAGAGACCAGCATCCCGGTAGTCTATGCCCTATATATGGGCGCGGTGGGTTGATGCAAGGAGATGTTATACTCAGCAACACGGATTTCCTAACGTCCGTGATACTCAAGGTGAAAGTCAGATACCCATATCTGTAACCGGGTTTCTGATAATTTCTTAGCTTGAGGGACGTTTTCTTCTCGATGCTTCTGGGGTTTCTGTTTCATCCACTTTTCTTTCTATGACCTATGTCTTGTGGAGTGGATCTCGTGCTCAACCTTGTCCTCGGACTATCCCCATTGGGATCATCTTCCCACTCAACTTCAGAGATGGTGGTCAGGTACAAGCCTTGCCGCCCACATTTGAGAGTCGTGAACCTCACGCGGTTTGCGCCTACTCACTGACGATCGAATTGGTGCGCCCAGGACAATTCCTACCCTTTTTGAAGAGTCATGAAACGTGAGTACTTGTTTTATGTGACCCAAGATTTCACTCATGGTCCCGCCTCAGTGTCAAGGTGCCCCTTATGTATTGCCCACAGAGTCGACCACATCTACCAATGCTTCCTACTGACTTGCCGTTTATGTCTACCGTGAAATCCTCCCCTGAAGAATGGCATGAAGTTATGTGCACTATCCCGATGACACAGGGTTCGGGATTGGCACATGCTGAATGTCTTGTATGTCATGTTAATGTGTAATAGACCGTACTCAAGTGCATGAAATGCCTCTAGTTATTCATTCCCTCTGTGCAAACTTTTGCTCTTTCGGATACAATCCCGTTCCATCTGCAGATTCGTGGTAGTCCCTCGTCCCTCGTCCCATTCCTTGAGCAAGACCAAGGCGCGTGTCAGGCCGCCAATGGGCAACAGAAAGGGGGAGTAGCCATCAGAATATATTTATTCCGACAACTCAGCGTCAGAATACACGGTCAATCTGCCACGGCGTGTTGCAGCCTCGGTGAAGGGGAGATGAAACCCTCACAATCCTTACATTCAAGACATCGCACAATTGCGCTGCATCCTCTTGGGGAGGACTTGGACTCTCTGGATTGGGACGGAGTGCTTAGATGTGGCAAAGATGTCACCGTTCCCAGTTTCTCCGCCAGTCAATTTTCCGTCAAGGTAAGAGCGTTCTCCAAAGGTCTAGTCCAACATGTCTACCTCTTCTCGATGCAGGACTTTGTCATGCTATCGATAACCCCTCGACAACCACTCAAGTCACCAGTGCTAAGTGTGACACACTCCTGTCCGATACGACTTGTCACAGATGCTTGGTCAAATGACGCCGTGACTTAGTATACGACCAGAAGACTGTCTAATCCAGATCACCTTGAGCTATGAGCTCAGTGCACTTCGCTCCTGCCTCCGATACAGTCTGTTCAACAATATCGCCCGACGCACCTAGGTTACGTCCCCATTCTTCATTAGAATGCCCGTTCCACTTATAGACCCCCAGATGGACTTTTAGTTGGACCAACGCCTTTGACTGCCTGCTGGTTCCGAGTCCTGCAAGCTTGAGACACTGCTTGGATGTCTTACTGAGGAGGGGGTGTTCCCATGCGACATGTATTCGATCATCTTGCATTCATGGTTGTACCTAGCGACATCAAGACACTTTCCGGATGACAGGATTGACACGAACTTTGAAACATAATGTCACCTTTTGACTCAACACAGCGCATGACCACCGAATTGGTGATGGGGCAGGTAGGCTGCAAGGAAACGTCACCGAGATCTATAGATGTATCATATGATAATGGGCAAGTGGGGCATGGATTTATATTATTCAGTGTCACCATATGATGACGGACCAGGCACCATGAAGGGAGTGATCGAGCCTAGATGATACAGCTGACATCGTACGCCTGCCAGTCGCAACGAGCTCGACGTTTCAAAGGCCAAAAGCAGAGTCCAGACACTGGCGAGGCGAACGATGGTGGGTTGGGCGATACGTCCAGGTTGCCGCGATGTCAGCGTTGACTGAACATGGTAAATACTTTTCAATGCTAGTAACTCACAAGGAGGATCGGTGTCCAACTGGAACGTTGCGCCTGTCAATCAACTCTCTTCTCCCAGTGTCAACACCCTACATCCGCTGTCACGTCGTATCCCGCCAGGCAGTATTACTGGTGCACGCCACGTTCGCTGCCGTCAAATTGACAAATCATACTGCCACGTTCCATCAAGCATTGATGATGCTCAACAGCCATAGACTACGGTTCCACTGTGATACGGATCAAAATCTCTGTGTTTGTCCGAGCGAGGCGTGCATCTTTGTATACGACCAGGACACAGCGCATAACTTGTAATCACACTGCTCCTTGTCATCAATACGGCGCTGCGCACGTTTTGGGCATCGCCACCCGACGTCTCAGGCATCGCCTGGTTCCTGGCCAGTGACCACACGACACAGCAACCGTGTCCGCAGGAATAGCCGAATCATCAAGATGCATACTCCAAGGCTGTTCCTCATATATATCCAAGCCTGGCCACAAGACATCTGCGGCTTTTTTCTTCCTTGCCTTGTTCTGCTATGGAAACACTCACCGATATGGACCTTCCAGACTATTCACCCTCTATTCCACCTGATTACTCCTCCACGCCGCTACCTGGAGAGCAATGCATCCAAAGGTCACCAAAACAGACAGCCTCCCACCGCGAAAACTGCGCTTTCACATATGAAGAACATGGCATGTCTCTCACCTTGCGAGGTTGTCGGGAAGAGGATGGCGTCCCTACCTTTGGGCTGTGCAGCACTGTCTACGGTGAGTTCGCACCAACGGACAGGAAAAAAATCGTGTCTGTAGTAGTCAAGGTTCGCGCGTGGCCCTTCCCCCCATGCCTCTGTTTTTGATCTTGGACGCAGTTAGAGGCACAAATTCGCGTGAAAACGAGATCGGGAATATTTACACACACACTTTTTTCTAAAGAGTGCCTGTTGTGGCGGAAAAGCAACCTAGCCGGTGACCGGTGCCCCAGCTTGTTGCCTGTCTCAATATCCTTCCCCTCCGCATATCTGGACAGGGATCATGGCCGCCCACGTCGTCTACCGCCTTCCATGTCCATCAAACACCCATGCCGAGTGGCTATCGTGCACTCCGTAAACATCATAGTTCAAAAGGTCACATGCCCGATTTTTCCCCGCCCCAGGTCAGTGATACGTGCGTGTAATCAAGCGCCCCGAGTTCATTTGAAGTCGTGCAGACAAGAATGTTTATCTGCGTATTTATGTTATAGACCCCGGGTTCGTCCGCCCAGGCCGTCCCCTCCTTCTTTCTCTTCCATGAAAATCTGCCCCGAGGAATGGCAAGAGGAGATTTGGGGAATGACCAAAGCACCCTCAGGCGAAGAGGAAGAACCCCTTACGGCTCAATGTCATGTGAGTCATGCGACACAGCGTGCCGGCGCAGGTGACTTACCTGTTCCCGCAAGCTCTTCGTGCCATCAGTCGGAGTATTCTCTTCCTCCGAGGTTGTGCCGTTTCACATATCGTTCTGCTCTTCATCGACATTTCTGGGTAGCATCGCCCGACATATGACACAAAGCGACATTTGCCTGGAGAAGCCCATTCATCTGTTTCTTCTCCGACGGACGACTGTATTGGTTGGGGATTGTGAAAATACTCAAGATGAAGTTCTTGGTGTAGGCAGGGTCTTTCCTGACCCTATGACAGCTATCGAACCTACCTTGAATAATGCGGCAATGCTCAGCTGGGACGGTGAAATACGCTGTGAGCAGCCGATTGAATACACTAGTTTTACTACCTCTTTGGTTCAAGTCAGGGTGAGTCTTGTCTGTGTATCAAGCCTTAATTATCTAATCTCTTCGTGTGTCAGGATTTTTTGGTGGTCTCGTTGCTTGCCCCCCCTGGTCCACTGAAATCCATTCCCCCGCAACTTTATCAAGCGTTTCCTATTCGTCTAGTCACGCACCCTTGGATCGACAGGTCCTGAGTATACTGCTACACCATCTATTTAAGCAATTAAATTAAACTACAGGAGATTTCACTCGGCATTGTAGTACCAAGCGTATATGTACTTAATGATAGTTAGAAGGGCGAATTTTGTGCCAGACTTACATCCGAGCGTACCATGATATGTATTGATGAATTAGTTAAAGTTCCTCGCCGACGGGTCCGGCGGCCTTGTCTGGATTCAGATCGTGAGTGGGGTTGGTCAGGTGCGATGCTTGGAGCTGTCGAGACACTGCCAGACACCGCTGGGGGTGACAGCGAGCGCTCGCTGATGGCAACTACCGGTCGAGCTTGCAGTGCCAGGTAGTATAAATGCCGACACAAGTAGGTACCGCCAGTGATTATCAATATCATAATCTCCAATGATCATCTCAGAGAAGGTCTACGCCCTCGTGCACTCATCCAAGACTCTGACCGCTGCGTTTGCCACTGCTACGACTGCAGCCGATCATGATGTGTCTCCAGGACATCTAGCCAGGACCCTTTACGATGAACGTCCCAAGAAGCAACACAACCTTTCTGGAGGTGGCCATCTAGAGGCATTCAAGGGACTCTTCCAGCACGCGGGAAACAAGGACGTAGAACGTATTCAAACGATCGAGCCGACCCAAGAGGACATCGACCTGGCCGCTCAGTGTGGCGACTTCGGTTCGCGACCCAGTGAACTATTTCTAAAGGTCAATTCGATACTATACAACCCGTCATAGCAGCTCTCATGCGTAGGTTTTAGATATACGTGGATGTTCTCGCTACGCTCGACAGCGATCCCTGGGCTGGTGTCGTGTCCCCACCTCTTTTGGGCTCCAGGGGGGTCGTGAACTTGTCTATTATATCCTTGTGAGATTCTTGAAGACAACGTGTGATACAAAAGCTGAGGTCACTGTCCGCAGGATACCGGACATCATGCAACACTATTACGATTGTATTGTCAGCGCCGAGCACGAAGTCTTTCTTGCCACGAACTACTGGGAGGCGTCCAAGGCGTCCAAATACGTCTGTGATGCCTTTAAAGAACTATCGAGGCGGGCGGAGAAACGGGGAAAGAAAGTTGTCGTGAAAATGATCTACGACCGCGCAAATCTGAAGATGCTAACAGAAAGCCACGTACTTGTTGAAGAGGAAGAATGGTTGAGCGATGCAGTCAAACTACCGAAGAGGAGTGAGATGCCATGGCTCGATTTCGAGCTTGTGAATTTTCACCAGTGAGTGACATTTCAGGCCGGACATGTCCATCTGTGTCTCAACAGATTTGTCCAAGACCTTTACTAGGGACCTTCCACTGCAAATTCATGATTATCGACCGGAAGGTAGCGCTGGTGAATTCAAACAATATTCAAGATCGTGCAAACATGGAGATGATGGTACACCTCGAAGGCCCTATCGTGGATAGTTTTTACGACATGGCCCTCATAAGCTGGTTTAGGCCGATGCATCCGAGGTTGCCTCTGTTGAGTCGACCATTTGATAAGCCCGAGGATGGCTACAAGTTTGGGATGGACAATCGGTATGCATCGGTGAATCTTCTCGATGGAAGGAAAGGCGCAGAACTGTACTACAAGCTGACAAACGAAGAACCCCCCCGTGATGCGGTGTCAGATGGTAAAATCTTCATTTCGGGGAAATATCAGACAATCACCGAACATCTGAGTCAGTCCCTGACTAGATTTGCACGACGTGAAAGGTTGACAGCCTTGATACCAGACGCAGATAATCAACCTGACATGCATGCGACCATTGAACAGGAGTTGCCCAGATCACCTGATGATGAATACCTGCCTCACATCTTCCACGCACCACATGATGAATGTCCCATGGTTATCTTGAATCGTGCCCCGTACGGGAAACTAGGCAATCCAGATAGCGCGATTCTCAATGCTCAAGACGTAGCCTGGCTCGCGGGGCTGAAGTACGCGAAGAAGAATGTATTCATACAGTCACCAACCTTTAACGCGGCACCCGTGGTTGAAGGTGTTTTGAACGCGGTGCGTCGTGGGATCGAGTGCACGCTGTATATCGATGTCGGATATAATGATGGAGGAGAAGTATTGCCGGGGCAAGGAGGGATCAACGAGGAGGTGTCGAAACGGATGTTTGCACAGCTGAACGACGAGGAGAGGGGGAAGCTTAGGTTCTATTGGTATACTGGTGTGTTTTTATCGTCAGATGGTCGGACCGTCGTCAGGTTGATTGTTTTCCACAGGAAAAGACCAGACCAAGCCGATCAACGCGTCCAAACAGAAACGGAACTGCCACGTGTGTATCGCACTGATATGAATTGTGTCACAATGTCTGAATTGGAACTTGTGGTCAAGGTCAAGCTGATGATCATCGATGATGCTGTGGGTATCGCCGGCAACGGGAACCAGGGTGAGCATGTGTATCTCTATTAAAGGATGTCTCTCACAGAGGTGCGCCAGATACACAGTCCTGGTTCCACAGTCAGGAAGTAAACGTTATGATTGATAATCCAGCCGTCTGCAAAGACTGGCGGGATACCATCCGGAGAGTGCAGAACACGCACCTCCATGAGTTGCAGAAGGATGGGGTGTACCTGGACCAAGATGGAAATCCGCTCACAGACTCGACAGGCGTCGGGAGTGGGCTTAAGGGAATCATTAAAGGTGTACAAGGTTCGATTGCGCGGGCGCGTGGCACAGGTGGATTTTAGCCGGCCAGCGTACTACCATTAGGAAACGACTTGATGAGCCATCCACGTGGTCGAGTGGCAGACCCTTGGCTGAGGTTCTAGAAATCTCGCGGTGCTCGTTCTAACTGAGTTGTTGTTTCCCGCAAGCCCGCCAAATCCTATGGCACTGGCCTCACGAAGCGATCCGAACATCGATGTCATGACGGGACACGCCAGCCGTCTCGTTCTCCAAAACACCAGACCATACGGTTATGTGGCGAGCGGAGTGGGAAGCCTGTTTCAAGTATAGCTTGATGGACCATATGGTGGATGAACACTACCAATCACACGTTCCCTGTTCGTCCTTGGGCCAACTCCGTTGCGGCTTGCCAGAGCACTTCCATGCCCAATGCAAGTCTCCCCGAATATGCTGCCTCCTCATCGCGGCTCCTGTCACCGACGTACACCACTATACCTCGAACACATGAATATCGGCTGGCGTTGAACCCTCAATTGCAACCCAGCCGACCACTTCGCTCGTTCGTCAAACAGACGAAAAGCGGTAACTTGAGTCTGAGGTTGGTTGACCAGGATGGCCAGCTGGCGCTTCCCGTCTATGCTCTTGGCGCCTCCGTTCAAGGCATGGTGGAAATTAACAAGACTGATGGTATCACCAGCGTTGAAGTACAGGTGCGTCCATCGAACATGGTATGGGACGGCACGCCGACGGCCGTACCATCAGGTCGATGGCATCCTCAGGCTGGAAGAAATAGCGGAGGACGGATCCTCGACCCACAAGTTGTTCTCGAACAGAAACATGCTCTGGGTCAAGGATAGGATTCAAGATGTACCATGTCCCAATTCGCTACGGTTCAGCTTTCCACTGCCTACAACCTACTCCGATGGAGACCAAACGTATGTATGTGACCAAGCAATTGCAGGGCGGCACCATTCTTCACATGTCACGCCAGTTTTTGCCGCCGAGCTTTGAAGCTCATCTCTCAGGACTCCCGGGGTTCCGAGCGCATGTCAGCTACAGTGTGGGTGCGGTCGTGGTCAAGCCTAATGATGTTTCCAACATGGTCAAATCCACACTCTTCCGTAAAGATGATTGGTACGTTGGTATGGACACGCGCGTTCATTGTCAAATTATTCGGCCTTCCACACAGGGCCGTCTCCACACCCTTCTTGTATTTCCCTCGTACTCGCCCATCTGTGCCAATACCTGTCCCTCTCGTGGCGACCGCGCCGAGCAGTGGGTTTACTGAAACGCCTCAATGGAAATTATTTTCCTCAATTACTGTGGCCAATCGACGAGGGATACGAGATCTTGTGGCCAAGGTTCGCTCGTCAGTGCATGGTTATTAACATCCGTGTTAAAATATTGTTAGTTGTATATCCCTACAACACGGATATTCTGCATTCGCCAACCCATTCCATTCCATCTATCATTCCATTCCAACACCGATTCCTTACGCGCCTTCTTACCACTTGCTCCTATGACTGGTCTAATGTCTCCGAAGAGACAGGCCACACGGATTCAACTTATGCGGCAGATAACGGTGGATGTTCGGTGAGCAGTAGCGAAACGGTGTGATAAAATTCAGTCATCCTGACCGCTATTGTAGGAATGCCGTCGTTTTTGGCACCAAGGCAGATATCTGGCGAGTGGATTGTATCGGTGAAGGTGCATTCAGAAATGCCGTATGTATCGAGATCAGTGACGTTCAGTGCATTGATACGTCTGACACTGCATGAAGGGAAGCGGAACTGACTGGGAAGCGTTTTCTGGTGACATATTTATCAGCGACGAAGTAACAGTGGGGGGATTCAGAGCTAGTGGGTTCTCTGTCCGGGTATGCTCGACTAGTTTGTGTATAATGGTGGCCCATTGAAACCAAACCATAGGACTACTTGGTGCTAACCACGACACCACCTGATCTTTCCAAATCTCCTTTCAAGGAACTCAGGATGGTTGTACCCATCCGACTAGTCACCGATCGTTGGAGTAACGATGGTACTGGTTTTGGAGCATATGGTCTGCCGTCCGTATCCTCTTTGTCTGAGGAAGTCGCCGCAGCACCTGAGCTGTCGTATGCCTCCTAGGACACCCAGTATTACACCCACTTTCCCGCCGATAGGCTCTCGGTGCGTCCCACTCACCGTAGCAAGGTGCCCAACCACATTTCTTGTAGAATATTGCATTCAGTAATATTGTATTACATAATCCGCCTTCCATTCACGTGCTTGTAGCCATATTCAGCGGCCCCATCCACTGTGACATCATATCACGTGGGGTTCCAGTATAGTCTGTCGGTGTCAAGTTCGACTCTCAAACAGACCATGACTAGCGAAGCGACTTCACGAGGCACTGGTGATGCAGCACCGCCTGCCGAGACGGGGGAGAAACGTGCCCCATCGCCGTCTTCTCCTGTCGACCCGCCCACTGGAACGGCTCATACTTCTCCCGGACAGGGTGTGTCACACGCGCAAACGACACGGTCTCGGGTCGCAGAGTTCTGACCGCTTTCCAGCGACCATGGTTCCGCATGATGGAGACGAAGTGCCTATCGGACAGATCAAGAGGCCGTCCGAGGTGAATCGAGATGATCCAAACATCAACGTGGTGGAACTACCGCACAGTCTGACGTTCAAGGAACAAGTATATGGTCAGTTTTCTTCGTGGCGCGCATGCTTTGAGTTCTGAGACAGAACTGCTGAACATTAGGTTACGCCAGGGTAAGGTTGTTCTGATTACGTAGGTCCCTGGGAATTGCTGACTCTGCGGGTTGGATTGCATGCTGCAAAAGATGATCCGTGGAACGGTAGGTTGCACCATTGCCGTGCTATCGAGGATAAGTCTGACCTATGGTGTCGGCGCCACCAGGTACTTGGCAGACCGGACGTCAAAGAACAGGGAACACAAGTACTCCGCGGGGAACGGGGTATCCCCCTGCGGCGAAGCTCGCAATCTAGCAAGTAGGGTCGATCCGGATATTAGCCCGTACTTTTCACATACTCGAGATCTTGGAGTGTATTGATTGTACCATTGAGTATGAGCACTTGACGAGTTATCTTTAAGTAGGACACGCGATCTAAGATCCATTTAGGGCGCTAAGATACCCGGTAAAGGTTAAACCTCTATTTTTTTCTGTGTTTGGCAAAGGTCGAGCGCCAAGGTGCACACTTCCTGCGCCAAATATATGTACGCCGTTTAACGAGCTTCATGGCGTCCAGTACGACCATCCGGACCAAGGACTCTGTCCAGACCGTGCAATCTCGGAAGTCGGAACACTCGGGACGTGACGTAACTCCGGAAAAGAGGGTTTGACACAAAACCAAAGGACCCACGCTCATCTAGAGTCAGTCTCAAAATGCCAGCTCGCATCAGCCCTTTGGTGCAACACAAGCAGAGGTTGTGCGGAGAACCGATGCAGTGTATGCCCACGAGGATCGTTAACCCGGTCGTTCCTAGCTGCGAATATGCGCTCAGGGTGAGTCACACATTTGCTTTCTCGTGGGATCACTCTGGACCTCGAGCCAGGAAACAAATATCGTACAAATCAGTGAGGAGGGGATGAAGAAAGCTGCTGAATATGTGTGTGACCTCTTTTTCTGCGTCGACATAGAGGTGACCCACATCTCAGATTTCACTCCGGATGTTTGTGGAGTCGTACACACCACGGACATGGCGGACCCAGCCTCTGCACATTTGTCCCCCGGAGCCGTACTCGGCCTCGGACCCGCTCACAAGAGAGAGTCTCAACTGGATCTTCCTCGTCTCTTCGCTCAACTTTAGCTTCTGGTCGGAGAGGGAGGGCAGCGAGGGGCGGTACGGGGTGGAATGGCGGACGGGCTGGGACACGGAGACCCGTGCTGTCCATACAGGGTACCGGAGTCTGCTCGCTGCCCTCAATCGAGGTGGGTCTTGGCACGGGACACACTCTGGACACGTGACCAACATTTCGCAGCTCTCGAAGAAAACATTCCAATCACTGATCCGACATTTTACTCGTCCGAGGTGCTTTGTCCCGACGCGCTCATCGCCCACGTCTTCCGTGCTGCCCCCGAGTCGAAAGAGCCGATGCCCTTGCTCAAGGAGCGCATTGCGATCATGAGGCAAGTCGGCTCCATCCTCTGCAATGTATGTGCCATTGGGTCCCGTGATCGATCGCCGTCTGACCGGTGTGTGCAGAACTTTGGCGGATCGTATGCCAGCCTCCTGGACGTCTTCCAGACATCCCGACGTGGCCGAGGAAACGCCTTGGAACTCGCCCAGACCATCGCCGACACTTTTCCTTGCTTCAGAGATGAGCGATCACTCGGCGGACACCAGGGTATGTATGCACCTTGAACTCGTCTGCTGTTGTTCTTCCTCATCGTGGTCATGCAGTCTTCTTCTGGAAGCGTGCTCAAATTCTCGTCGCCGAAACATGGGCCGCCTTCTTTCCCCCGGACCCCTTCAGCCCCCATCCCCTCTTCCCACATGGTCTCGGCGCTTGTATTTCCTCCCTGACCATGTTCGCCGACTACCGTGTCCCCCAGATTCTCCATCATCTCGGTATACTTGTATACCCGCCATCACTGCAGGAAAAGTTGAGCAAGGGCAAGGACATCCCTCCGGGCTCGGACGACGAAATTAGCCTCAGAGCAGCAAGCATTGTGTGTGTCGAACGGATGAGGGATGAGATTTTAAGGCTGAGAGGTGATCTCGGGATAGGACACTGGGAAGAGGTCAACAGCGTGTTGATCGACTTTTATCTTTGGGACTTGGCCAAGCGAATCGAGACTGGGAAAGACAGAATAGAGGGTATTAATAGCACGAAAATTCTCCCTGCCCATAGAACAAGAAGTATATGGTACTAGACACAGTTCAGTGTAGAGGTCATACCCTGGAATTAGAGTAGCGATATAGAGAGATTCAGGGTGTCTCCGTCTTCCCTTTCCTCGAGCGAATGTTCAAGTTCGCGAAATTCCTCCTTTCTGGTGGCACCCAACCGAATCCAATTGCTTCCAAGATATCCTCTTCCCTCTCACCAGCGATCAATTCCCAATAACCGCCGTGCTGTTCGATACTCTTTTGCATGTCCACGTCGTCAACAGAAGTCAGTGCGACCGTGCTTCGCCATCTCCACAACCCGTATTCATTGAGGCGAAACCCAAGTCGAGATGCGGTTTTTCGCACAGCAAGATTGAACTGGACGTCGCCCGTCAGCACTATCGAAGCTGCGCCTGCACACTGATGAGGGACATAACTAGCGTCGTAGTTGAGTCGCTAGCTTCCCACGAGGCAGTCGCATTTCGAACTCACTACATCTCAGCACTGAAAAATTCGCCGTTACACGTTTGCACACCCCGAATCCTCTCTTCTCTCGTCCCCCACCCGTTTCCTTCCGTTTGACTTTGGTTCCGTTCAGGAATTCTGATGATTCCATCCCACTTCTGGGCACCAGCAGTGATGGTAGTGACCAGAAGTCCTCGGCACTCGAGTGGCGAGATAATCTCTGTGGAAAATGTGGCGGTGTCAAGTAGGCCTTTGGGCCTGACCTTGGTCTCAGGGTGGCTTGCAAAGGGAGAGGGTATAATGTCGTATTTGGACCTTTGTTTTGTAGTGGAATCAATACTCGGAGGACCCTCAGGTGGAAATATGTGAGCATTTTGTGGATGAAGGATGACAAGGGTGATGTGCTGAGCACTGTCTGTACCGCGGCGGCTGAAAGAGAGGTGAGTATTACACCCAAGCACGAGGACGCAATGCATACAAGTCATCACTCAGCAAGACAGTGTATTTGGATGAAATGTTCTGTTTCACAAAGTCCTGTCGCGAGTCGTCGATTGAGAGACTGGCGAAACAAGGATCATGCGTCACGTACATAGACGGTTGAAGCTTGCTCACGGGTCATATGGCGATCAAGGCCAATCATGTATTTCGCATTAATCTGCTGAGGACGGCTTAGCATCTGGAAAAATTTGGGTTCTCTGAGATCCTGCAGGGATCTACAACCTGCGTCGTACAGTACGTTGGCTCTTGACGATCTGTGTAACAGTGATTGAGCACGCGAGTGGGCGCAAATGGATATGGATACCCTATACCACTAACGCTTGACAACGAGGACACCACTTGTCCTCTGCGTAACTCGTCAAGGATCTTTCGAGGTTGGGGTCGTGCGGGTTCTGTCGGATGGGAATGATCAGCATTTTTAGCCCTCTTTGGCCTAGTAGGCGTGGGTGGTTCCTATGGCACACGGGATGTGAAGTTGTGAGACAGCCGCGAGCAGAATCACCCACGGACATAGGGAGTACCGGAGAGATGAGCATCTATACGCTTCGCAATACGTGGACCTATTCCATCGAGCTGGAGAAACTTATGAGATGGTGGTCACTGCGCGAACAAGATGAACTTGCATGCCTAACTTGCTCGACTGACCGAACTTGCTCGGCTAGCTGACTAATGGCAGCGATCGCCTTGGAGTAGGCCCGCACCTTGTAAGAATTGGACGACTCGGAGGTTTTCTCCTCTTCCATGTCTGAAGCCTCAATCAGCATTTACGTTGGGTCTGACGACCAGATTTACATCGTGACAGTACTTGGATCAGTTCCTCGTTTGGCCGTGTTGAGGATGAGTGGCATCTCAAGCCCGCTCGTCCAACAATAAAGGTCGACTGTCTCTTGAGGAGTGATGAGAGCATAACGAACTAGTCGGGCTCGGGGACGGCGACGTTGAGCAAAGCTGAGCGTCGAGGAGCCAAGGCGCGGGTGTGTATTACATAACACGCGTTTGACGACGTTCGCTGGACCTGCCGCTGACTGCCCTCAACGATGACCGACACACCGTCGCAAGCGTCGACGTCGTACCCGACGACGAACATGACCAGCCTTACCGACGCCCAGCTCAGGCAGACGATCACCCAGCTGTCCAACGCCGCAACAAGCCAGTTCCAGCCATACGTTGCCACTGCCGCGCAGACGGCTCCGTCCAAGGGTCAGCTCATCTTTGTATGCATATCCTGGTGGTTCCTGACGCTCCTTCAGCCTATCTCAAGAATGTCCACACGTGGACGACGGCGACGACGACGACAACTCCCAAGACCGGGACGCGTTCCCGCCCTCGCGCTGCTAAAGCCACGCCCGTGACACCCGCTCCAACCACCTACGTCCCCGCGGCGTACCAGCCGCCGCCCCAGACATCTGTGCCTGCAGCACCCGTCCCACACCTGCCTCCACCTAATCCACCCCCACATCCACTTCCGGTGGTCACACAAGCCCTGCACTCTACCTACCCTTCTCGTCTCCGCACAGGCACATCTCTTCTAATGCAACCTATCCTGAACGTCTCCTCTGCGACTGCACGCGCCTCCACTCGTCGCGGCGGGATGGTGAACTACGCCGAACCAGGGTCAGGGGACGAGTTTCCCGACGCTGGGGCCATCGACTCGGACGACTCGGACTTTATCGCGAGTGGAGGCACTCGGACAGCTTTACGACAGTCCAGAACACGCATGGGCAGTGGAATGTCGGTCTTCCATTCTGGCAGCGGGCTGTCGACACCTCAGCCCCAACCGCTACAACTTCAGTCACAACAACAGATGAAACCGGTACAAACAGAAAAGGCGGAGCTGGAACAGAGCTATCTGGGTATGATCCCCTCGTCCCGATTTATTAAACCCAAGCCTGTTGGCCCCACTGCGCATGAATATCCGTGAGTCTTCTCCCGTATGTTCTCTTCACTGGAATGGAAACTATGATGCCCCAACGTCCATTTCCGTGGCAGCTTGATCAGTGATTCTGATAGGACGGAATGTACAGATCCACAGGTGCCCTCGAAACCCAATCTCTGAAACGGACTTCGCTGGTTCCCATCCGCGTAGAGTTCGAGACGGAGACACATAGGATTCGAGATTGTTTCGTCTGGAATCTCTACGAAACACTGATCAAACCTGAAACGTTTGCAAAGATTTTTTGCATGGACCTGGATTTACCGATTGTGCCTTGGGCCGAGACCGTCGCCAATCAAATTAGGGCACAGCTCGAAGAGCACGAGGGTGTTGCTTCATTGGACCTGGGTGTGGACGATTATAATCACAGGCACGCGGATAGGGATGGTGAGAGTGTCGAAGAGATTCCGGAATGCAGGGTGATACTCAGCGTGAGTTGTCATGCCTTGCAGTGTTTTTTTGACCCCAATCGAACGTGGGCACGAGGCAAGGATCGGATCAGTGACTGACCTTGATTGGTGCATAGATTGACGTACAGATAGCTACCTACCACCTCCTCGACCACATTGAGTGGGATCTTCTCTCACCCCTAACGCCAGAAGCGTTTTCTCAGCAGCTTTGCGCTGAACTGGGGCTGTTTGGAGAAGCGGTGCCACTCATTGCACATGCAGTACACGAAGAGCTCATGAAACATAAGAAGGATGCCATCGAGTGGGGTGTCATAGCGGGAGAACGCGAACCAACGTCTACGGGGACAGAAGGGCCGACAGCAGGGGTGAGTAGCTCTGTGGGTGGCGGTGGGATTGTGATGAAAGACAAGACGGGGCTCGGTCTTGGAGGATGGGGACGGACACCAAAAGACGGGAGGGGGCCGAAAACGCTAAAGAGCGTGTGGAGGGAGTGGTCGGAGGCGGAGGAGTTCAGGACACGGTTCGAGGTGTTGAGCGCAGAGGAAGTGGAGAGGAGGGAGATTGAGAAGGAAAGGGCGAGCAGGTGTGTTGGGCACTCGGGTCACCTCTTGGGCGGTGCTGCTGACGTTGATCGACGACAGACGATTGCGGAGAGAGACGTCGAAATTCCAGACGACACGAACAAGGCGGCGATGAACAGGTGCCACTGTCGACACTGGCGCTGACTGGAGGGATGCTATGGACGAGAAGTAGTATTTTATTTCGGTATTTGTTGTAACGTCATGCCAGCGTGCATCGATGAGTCGCGCCCCTGATTCCATCACCAAAATACGGATACGGTGAGGGTGGAGATGCAATGAACGCAGGCTCCGTTTTCTGGCAGCCAGCCGAGATCAGGGCTCTCTGCTGGGCAAGCCAGGGAAGGGTGGAGCAAGACAAATGATCGAAGCTTGACTCTGGAGTGCGTGTCATACGTTTGAGCGCCGCACTCGGATGGGGATGGTTCGCAGACGAGGGCTGCAACGTTGAGTCCGCGCGCGGTAGAAGATTGATGGGCCCGATGGACGGACGAGCGACGGATCGTTCTGGGTGGATATTCAGGGTAGACGTGACGACGGACGGGACGCGTCTTCCATTCGACGCAGGGCCCCACTCGACGTCCATTCCACTTGGCCGAGCGTGGGGCGCTCTGTGTGGTGAACGTGGAAGCGGAGGCAATACAGCGGCCCGCGGATCTGGCTGTGGTCGGTGACGCGTGCTCGTGCCGCAGAGATCTGAGAGGGTCGCGTCGCGTCGCGATAAGCGGGTCACGTTATCTTTGTTCCGGGACTCGCCGTGGACCGGGGATAGCCGAGCACCCCCGGCAACGCACGGCTGGCACGGCTGGCACGGCTGGCACGGCTGGCACGTGTGGCACGGCTGGCACGGCTGGCACGGCTGGCAACGGCGGACGAGGACCCCCAGCGCCGTGAAACGCAGGCGGGGGTGTGACGCTATCAGCGTCTCAGATGGCTCTATCAGTGACCCGCTCGGGCCGACACGGGCGCGGAGCCGTGCCCCTTCAAGACGGGCGACGACGGCGACGATCTGCACCGCCCCGCCCGCGCGCCTTGGCCGTGTTCCCCGCCTGCGTGTCCACGCTCAGAGACTCTGGCCCCGAGGGCGTCGCCGCACAGCTTCGCCACCGCATCCCCTTTTGTCGCCGCTTCCCAGCGCAACGTGTCCCCCCCCCCTTGTTCCCTTCCCCCCATCGTCCCGGACTCGTCCTGCGTCCCCGGCCTTACCCCGGACTCTATCCCTTGGCAACCCTCGCTGCTTCTCGCAGCTCTCCGCTCTCCCTTGACGTCTATAGCTTCCTATCTCGTCCCTCGCACTATCACACACCCTCCCCGTCTTCCTCGCGCCTTCGATTCTCTTTCCTCCCCCGGTCGCATGCGAGCCCTCCTCTCATAAATCCCCCCCCCCACACACCGCTGTCCCTTCCCTCGCCGTGTGTCCTCCCCCGCGCACGCTCGCCCATGTGTACTTATCTCTCTCCTCTCCAGCCGTCGTCGTGCCCCTTCTCCGCCATGGACCATCCCCCTCCGCTCCCCCCCTCCACACAGGACAAGGCCACCCCCCGTCCCTACAAGTGTCCCTATCCCCTCTGCGGCCGCGCCTTCAGCAGGCTCGAGCACCAGGTGCGTCCCTGCCCTCTCCCTCCCCCCTCGTGTGCGATCCCCCCTCCCCCAGACTCGCCACATTCGCACCCACACAGGCGAGAAACCCTTCGTCTGCACCTATCCCTCCTGCGAGAAGCGCTTCTCCCGTTCAGACGAACTCACACGACACTCCCGAATACACAACAACGACCACTCCACCCCCGGCGTCTCCGCCCATGCCGCGAAAGGCAAACCCAAGCCCAAGTCCGAGAACACCCTCCCCGACGACCTCGAATCAGGCGTCGCTCTCCATACCTTTACCCGCACCGATGCACGCCTCCAAGAAGCCTCCACCATCAGAGTCAAGAAGAAGGCCAGAAGCAGAGCGAACAGCGACGATGAGGTACGCATCCCTCTTACCCAAACAACCCCCCCCCCCCCCCCCCCCACACACACACACGTCCTCGGCTCCCCGCATCTTACATAACCGTTTTAACCCAACAGGGTGAATCTTACGCCCGACCCACGTCTCTCGGCTCATATGAGGCATCCCATCATCCTCGGCGATCACACACGCAACTACCGCTTGCAAATCCCTCCGCTTTTTCTACACTGTCTAGCGTCGCGATGGATGAACTATATGCCCTCGAGCGCGAAGAAGCCCTGAGACGTGCCGAATATGAAGCTCGCCACGCAGAGGCCCTCCGGCGCGCCGAATGCGAAGCCCGCAGTGCAGAGGTCATCTACGTCCGCGGCCGTTCCAGCAAGAGCGCCACCACCAGCCCAGTCTCAACACCACATCACAGTGGCCTCTCCCTGAAAAGCGCAAGCACCGATGCCAACTGCTACATGAAAGACTGGTCCGCAGAAGACGACCCAGGGAGGTCCTTGGACAAGCTGAACCAAGCCAAGAGGAGATTGAGTGGCCCAGCGTGGCAAATGACGCCGATGGCGCAGGATATCCGCCCGTTGTTGGACTCGTCGCGCTCCGCCACTCTCCCTGAAACAGCCAACGGTCGAATAACAACCCTTGGCCCCGGCGCACCCCTGCAGCCACTACATCCTTCTCACCCGCAGGTATACCGCCCCCTCGCCACCCATGAGGATTCCCCCTCTCCTCTGAGCTCGGACTCGGACTCTATCCCACCCCACCATGCTGCACCGCACTCGTCGCATACACCCTTCACACGACCCCGTGCATCATACCCGGCGCCTAGCACTTCTGCCGAGGTTTCACCAAAAGGCATGTCGGCTATCAAGCCCGAGTTCGCGTTTACACCCTCTGCGAGCCCCTTCCTTGGGCCACTTCGCACGCTCAACCTTCAGTCCACCAACCCCTCGCGAGCGCCATCGCCTATATTACTACCGCCCACACGCGGGCACACCCAAAACGATGCACCTGTTAGCCCAGTAGAGGGACGTCAACGGTCTCGGGGGTCTAGCATCGTTGGAAGTCCGCCAGGTTCCAAGGGTGTGTTTGGGCCTGCTGCGCGCAAGAGGAGCTCGGGCGAGATCTCACAGACGACCACACTGCCCCATGTGCACACATATCCTGGCCAGCTGTCGCTTGCCGCACATGCTGACCGAAGCCTCTACTCTCTGCCAACGCCACAGCTTTCGAGCGGTCCCAGCAGTAGCAGCGGAAGCAGCCCCGGAAGCTTCACGTATCCCCTGCAAGGCGGAGGGTACCTGGCGCGTCCGGCGTTTGAGACTGCGGCAATCACACAGAGCCCATCCAGTTCGCGCCCCGCCTCCCCGCCCCACGGCATCAGCAGCAATGGGGCTGTTTCCGCGAATGGCCACCATCTCGCTCATTCCGTTCGTTTGGCATTTGGCATGACCCCCATCAACCCGTCAGGACCCGCGCGCAATACGTCGTGGCCATCCACCAGAGCTGCGAAGCCGGATGGTTCGCCGAGCGCGACCATCAGTTCGAGTGTGTTTTCGTCTGCCTCGGTCCCTGTTTCTCGTTCAGGTTCTCCACCCATCATATTGCCGCCTCTAAAGTTGAATTCGACGCCACCCAACGGCCCGTCGGGGCACAGCAAAGAGAGGAACGGGTCGGACGACGAGAGCATGCGAGAGAAGAACTTGAGTAGGGTCGAACTGCCAGGCTTCCGGGAATTCGAGGCTGCTACACGTGCTGCTCGGTGACCCACGCTCATGCATCATTCCTCACTTAATTATGTTTCTTCCATCGTGCCGTGGAACATTATATCCTATTGTTCATTTCCCTTGCCCACACTCCATTCCCCCGTCTCTCGTGCAACGCTTCCATCTCCCCTCCTTGACATAGAAACTTACTAGACCCGTCCATATTCGGCTGTCTTCCGCGTAGATGCGTCGTCACGTTTATAGGGATCAGGCATCTTGAGGACGTATTTTATGTAGTCCTAATATTCCGTGTATCTACTCGGTCTGCGATCGCTGTGAGACTTGTATTATTACTAGGTCGTTCCTGACGTCGTGGGGTCAAAAAGGTTCCTTGCGGCCGCGGGGGAGGTGACCACATAGCTCAGGGTTCTCGACGAACGTGCCAGGCGGGTGATGATCCACTTTTGACTTGAACTCCGACTCGACCAGCCAGCCCAGTATGATGCCGCATTCAATCCACATGGACAATCTAACCTCGAATGGCATCGGTCGGATGAGGAGGGACGTCTTGCTGCGCATGTGTGCCGATGGCTTTCCGTTCTCCAGGTATGCCCATCAGTGCACGTCGCACGGCGAAAGGTGATCGTCGACTGCCAGGACATTGACGGCACACAAGTCTTGTGTGAACAGCCTTTGCTTCTCCCGGCACGGCGGCAGGTGGTTGGCCAGTGCGGGGGACGGTAAAATCTGTCGATTCGGATGCCAGCACCACCAACTGACTGCACACACACACACACATACATACATGTTGCAACTGTTCGCCAAGATTTTCGCGTCCATCTCTGGGACTTCAATCAAGAGGACCTGCGGTGCCCGTCGCACACATATGCGGGGCCTGCCGTCAGTGCTCGTCTCCTCGGAGATAGCTGAGCCGCTCATAACGACTTGTAGGGCAATGTGCTATCTCTCGACTTCTCTGCGACCAACCAATATCTTATAAGGTCCGCAAGCGATCATCTCTTGCTCCTAGGATCTGGTTTCCAATCGTCTCAGTGGCGGCGCAGACAATCTCGTACTGAGATATGATATATCAAGGCCAGCAACTACTTCCGGTTTGGGAACAGGTCCCGGTCAGGACGTTTATCGACACCACGATGTAAGTGGTATCTTGCTCCTATCAGCCTATATCGACCCAATCATGATGCACGACACACATAGGATAGCGTGCGGAGCGTGAGCGCACATCCTCATCAGGACCAAGTATTCCTCAGCGCGAGGTAGGGGGCCCCGTGACAGTTCAAGTTCATGAATTTGCATTTGACCGGTTCTTTGATCGTTCCCGTGGTCCTAGTGAGGACGGGAAGATCGTCCTTCATGATGCGCGTGTTGATAGGAGGCTGTCGGCTGCACAGAGAACCATTCAACACGCAACAGAATTCACGGGTGTACGAACACACCCTAGCATGGAACACGTCTTTGCCACCAGTGACTCGCATGGACAAGTATGTCTTCGCGACACACGGATGGCGTTCGGCCCGCTATCTAGCAGGTCGAACCAAGGTATTGTGCAAACCGTGAGCGTCTTGTCGCTATCTATTCCCGCGATGCGTCGGCTGATGCATCATCAAAGTACAATACGAAACTGTCAAAACGGTCTTTGAGCTATCTGAGCAATCCCGAAAGCAGTAGTATCGTTTTTGATCGCAACGGTCAGCATCGATTGCGCCATTCACGCATGCATCTGTGAACGTTTGCCATCGACTTTTATTTAGGGAGCAGGTTGGCCGTGACGATGCTGGTGAGTCTTTGTCGCCAGAGGCGGGTCTGACGCCATTCCGACGTTTGGGACAGCATTGGTTTCCAACCATTTATGCCGTTTCGGATCCTCACCCTCTTGCCGTCCTGACTGGCATGAACAACCCCGACGGATCACCTGTCAATGTCGGAGAAAGCACGTATTCTAATTCATGCACTATGAAGGTGAGTTATTTTATATCGAGGGTCTGTCCCTCCTTCTCAGACGGAACTAGTCAGGAGCGTTTGGTGGGCCCGGCATCAATGAGGACATTCTCTATGGAGCAGGGTCTGATGACTTCAGGGGGTACGTCTGGAAAATACCACAACTCAGCACACTCTTGGGGCTCAGGCAAGAGATTAATGCGGACGAATGGATGTCACATGAATGGCCTGGTGCCTGTGGTGAGCTTCTTGGCGGCCCGAATTTAATATTGGTTCATTTATCGCCCACCCCAGCTTACTCCGAAAGCCAATGGGCAACACGGTACATTCCACTCCAGATCGATACACCGCTTTGCCGATTAAGCGGTCGGTTTCATGCTCAGAGCAAGTTCTTCTGACCTCATTGTCTGCGTTCCTAGGGCACAGGTCCATCGTGAATGCTGTCGCAATGCATCCATCACTGCTCCACATCGTCACATCCGGCGTCGAACGTCATGTGATCTTGCATAGCCCGACACCAGTTTCGCCAGTGGCTCCTCAATTGTCAGAATCACCACGCGAGACAAGGAGGTTAGGAGACCCAAGCCTCGGGAACATGATTCGGTACCAGAGAGCGTTATGGCTGGGTCGACATTCAACGTTGCATGGGGAAACAGACGAAGCCGATGGCGAGGAAGAGGCGATAGCCTTGTTTGACCAGTGAGCACTCTTGAACGATCATTAACTGGATCCCTCCTGATCAATTGTATATAGTATTTTGAGGGAGGAGGGCGGAGGGGACGTGTTCGCATTGCGGCATTGGGTAGGCAACGAAGACTCTGATGCCGAAGACGACCACCTCGTGGTCAATATGACGGACCCCCCGACTCCATCATGAAACATTGAGGAGGTGGTGTTCATGCAGGTTTTCTCGTGCTGTAATTTACTGTTCGGTCAATGGCTTGAACCCCAAGACCTGGCTTTGTCCCACTGTTTGCATTTTCCCTGATGAGCGCTCATGTTGTGGATACACGTGTCCCCACTCTTCAGATCGACCATCCGAGTAGCCATCGACCTCTCCACGAGATGGATCAGGATTGGCATCAGGGAATCTAGCCTTGCGGACACCGACCGTGGCCAACACTGAGACGAGCAGACGAGAGAACTGGACCACGCTCTCGTTGGGGCGACTAGGACGTGCGGTTACAAGGGCTATCTCCAAGGGATGCTAGATCTAGTAGTGCCGTACACGTGACTTGGTATCCATTCGAACTGGAACCTGATGACACGGTGACCGAGGTGACCACTGCAGCCCAATGATGTACCCGCTCAGCGGCCCAGTTCGGAGTGGACACTCGACGCCAAGCAGACGGTCGAAACCATGAGAGCTAGCCTGGGACGAAGATGAGGTGTGCTAAACCACCACTCACATCGAGGTGCACTACACGTCTTGTCCGACGGGCCTGCATGTAAAAGAAAAAAAAAAAAAAAAAAAAGTTTTCCGTCTGCCCCGTTTACTGACGGCCCAGACTCGGACTTTGAAGAGAGAGAGAGAGAGAGAGAGAGAGCAGGCAGGTCACTACAGCGCCGCGCCTGTATGAGTGCTTCGTTTCCCATTATCACGAAAGCACGTCCGTCCACCGCCCCCCCCGTGCTCGTCTTTTCCCCCAACGGGTAAAGTGACTCTGTGACGCACAGAGATTTCTGGCAAGGGATCCCAATACGAACTCTCTTGACGATCTCAAGAGGGCGGCACCCGTGTCTATCAAGGCGACGCCGGGCATGCACTGCCCTCGAGTGCCTGGTGTACATCACTGTTTCCCCTCACCCGGGTTAGGCAGACATGATTTGTCAAAGCGCCTTCCACACGTGCCTTTTGGCTCCAGGTACGTACGTCCATGTTTCCAAGACGATGAGAACGTGCAATGTTGTTGGCAAGGGCGTCGCTGATGCGCTGATGTACCAAGTGTTCATATCACGCTTACAGTTAGTTACATGAGTTCAGGTAAAGCAAGTTAGGAACACAGTTTTCTTTTTGGTTATCAATGCATGCGAGACTGGAGATTACTAGCTTAATAGTTAAAAAGGGACGTGCGCCAGCGCCGCCAGCAACGGTATCAACGGATGTGGTATGTATAGTTGGCAAGTGGGCCAAGAAAAGGATGAATAAAGCGTCAATGGCAGGTAAAGAAAACTAGTCTCAGTGGCGCGCGTCCCAGGCGGTTTTATATCCAGGCACGTACGGAGGGGTATAGTCAGGTGGAGCACCACGTACCATATGCATATGCATATCGTGTGCAGCCTGTGGCGAGGGATCATGGATCGGCCTGTAGCTCGGTGGGTTTGCTATCCAAGCAGTACCGGGTGTAAAGGCATTGTTGGCGCGGCGGCGGCGACAACATCCACAAACAGCGATGCCAACGACAAGCAGAGCAAGAAAGCCGATACCAGCCATCAAGCCTATTAGCCATGGCGCGAAGGACTTCGACTTGGGGCTGGAGGAGCCTGAACTGAGCTTATTCCCAGCTCCGGATTCGGAGCCATTGCCATTGCGAACACTCGCAAAGTCTTGTGCTGCTTGAGTTGCATTTGTAATTGGGAGGAGCTGAATGTAAGCCGTGTCTGTGGAGGGAGTGGCGGCGTTCACAAGGTCACCAAAGTTGATCAACATGTAGGCGTTACGCACTGGACATGTGTCAGATCCACACTCGCGAGAAAGATAACTAGGTCTCACAAAATGCCATTCCCAAGATCATATCGAAGAGAATTTCATTGTCTTCTACAATATCGAACGAGTATGGCTGGAACTAATGAGGGATTAGCAACGACTTGATACAGGTAGGAAGGACCATGCTTACCCCGCCAATACAGATGGGTCCTTCGTTATCCTGCAAGTCAAATCCGTCGAAGTTCAAGTCGAGAGGATGAATAGGAAACTCGACGCCACCAAAAAGGAAGGTAGCATTAACCTCCTGAGTGCAATCGAGGACCCAGGTCTCTCCAATATCAGAAAGGTTTGTAAGGACAGCACCGGGGAGGTCGCCATATAATGCCTGGGCAACGTAACTGCGGGCGCACTATCAGAGCTTGCATGGGCAGAGTACTGTGAATACTCACGGAGGAACCTGAGGGAGGGAGAAGCCAGTGTCAAAAATGACTGTGGCATTCTGGGTTTGTGCGCCTGTAACTTGAGTCTTGATCTCGATTGGCTTGCCATTCGGCCCAATGATACCGTTAACGTCAAGTAAAGTCTGCCAATGCTGGCCACCTTGGAGAGGAGTGGTGGTGACAGGGAGACGCGGTTGGTTGAGAACATCCTTGTAATTCGTCAAGACCTCTCCGACGGCGAGATCTCCCGGGAAGGGTTCCTCAGGGTCATCCGAACGTTGGAGAAGGACAGCAATTGAGGGTGGGATTGAAGTGTTGGAAGTAAATATCCTGTCTAGGGGTGGGTTGGCTGCAGCAGACTTTCCCAATGCCCTGATACTCGATCCAGAGCTGGGTCCAAGCCCAATTAAACCATCAGCGCCAGCGGCGGCATCTCCAGCTGGAGCCTCGACTGCGAGAACATGAGCTGAGGCGACTAAGCAGGGTCTGAATTGGACTTACTAAAGAACTGTGACTCAATGGTGTATCCAGCGAACTCGAAAGTGGCGGACATGACACCACCTGGTATATATCATATTGAATGTGTCAGTGAAGAATATATCGAGCGCTGCAATCACCTGAGGCTGAGCCAGATGCATAAGATACACCAGCTTGAAAATTTTGGGGGACGGCGTTGGGGACAGGAGAAGATACCCAAAGATCGGAGCTAATTGAGGACAGGTAGGTCGGTGACCGGAAGGACTGGAGGTGGTTAGGTGCATACCTGCCAGTGTCGATCATGATAGAGAATGGTTGACCGTTGAAAGTGACATTGGTCGTGTAGACGAGATTCTGAGAGTCACCCAACTGACCTGACATGGAAGTCCTCCGGTGTAGACCGGGCGAGGTGGACCCCGGTCGACCTAAGAGTTGAAGATGGGCCGCATCTGCGCGGGTGGCCAAGGCAAGCAGGAGAGAAATGACTAGGGAGGAAAGCCCCATGAGGAATGCAGAAAGAAAAAGGGAAGATGCTGGAGAGCGTGTCTAGTACGCATTTAATGTGCGGAACCCTTGCGGTGGGTTGGGCAGTCGTTACGACACATTGATTCCTTGGCATGATCAGCTGTGCAACCGTGACGAATGCTGTATACATGTGTCTGTCATCCCTGGCGAGTACGTTCAGTTGCCAGTGTATTGCGCCCGACTTTGTGGGTCTGTGCCATCTACACTTCCGTTCGATGCTCACCTTGACCTTGTGTCTACCGTGAGTCATGCCTGTGCCCTTCCGACGGCGGGATTCCATCGATTCCAAGTTGATGGGACCAGGCTAGCTAGTCGATGGGGGTATGAGTGGTCGTGGGAAGCTCAAGACGCTCAGACGTTGGATCCCACTGTAAAAGTCGCCGAGTCGTTCCAGATGCGCTCCTTGAGACTCGTCCATTCCTTTGTCCTTTCGCTCTCTTCCCTTTCTGCCCTCGCCGTCTCTATCCCGTTCTCCCTCCGCCACCATGTTCCCCGCCAGTCGTCCTCCGCTGCCATAGAGCCCGTTGGGAACACCCAGAATACGTTCTACTATGCAAACATCACCCTCGGTGGTCGTCAGGTATCTGTCATGCTAGACACCGGAAGGTATATTCCTGGTCCCTACCTGTGTGGCCCAGCCTCAGCTCGTCAACAGCTCTGATTTATGGGTAACTGGCTCTGTCCCCGGTGCTCAGGACACTGGCAAATCCCTGACTCTGTCCTATTCCGTAGGCAATGCCCCTGGTATGTCGTGTCTTTTCATCCCGCGCACACACTCATGCCTCTCGCAAAGGTGACGTCTATACTGCTCCATTTCAATTGGGTGGTTACACCGTCCAAGACCAGGCATTCCGTCAGTCTACACACCTCCTCTCTTCCTATTTAACCTTATTCTGTCAATCTAGTCCTCGTCCCCAACGCGTCATCCTTCTCTACCGATATCCATGCGGAAGGTTATGATGGACTCATCGGTCTCGGTCCAAACTCTGGCTCTAAAATATACAAGAAGCTCAGCGGTGACTCGGGAAACAGCGCCATCAACCGGATATTTCAGCAGAATTCCTCATCCGACAACTACATCACCTTGATGCTCAGCCGTAACGGCGACCCAGGTAGTCAGATAGCTGGCCAATTCACGATATCCTCCACCGTCCCGGGGTTCGAAAACATAACGAGCCAGCCCCAACTTCCTGTAGAGAAAGTGTACAGGCTCACAGACGAGGACCAGCATTGGCAGATATTGACGGACAAGGATGTTGGCATTATCGGTCCCGACGGACAGCCGATCCAATACAACTCGATCGTGCCCAAAGCGCCGAGCGGCCATCTGGTCGCTGTTTTGGACTCGGGATTTACCCTCCCACAGGTTCCCCGCTCTGTGTCTGACGCCATTTACGGACGTGTGCAGGGTGCGGAATGGTCTTCGTCAGGTCAAGCATGGCTCGTACCTTGCGGACAACTGATCAATGTCACGTTCAACTTTGGTGGCATATCATATCCGGTGCACCCGTTGGACGTGTCTTCCAGTGATTTCGGTGTCACGTTTTCCAACGGAAATTCTGCCTGTCTCGGGACCGTGAGTCGCTTCAGAGTTACTCGTCACACCTAACCTGTCATCAGTTCCAACCTATTAGCTCCGCCTTTAGTTTACTCGGAGAATACGACATGATCCTTGGCATGGCGTTTTGTAGGATCATTTTATCTGTGTCGTGTTGTTATTTCTGCTGACTGTCGTTTTGTAGTGCGGAATACTTACACTCTTATAAACTTTGGGAACATGGTCAAAGGCGGCTCAAACTCAAACAATCCTTACGTCCAGCTCCTTCCTCTTACCAACGAGACTGCTGCGGTCAATGACTTCATCCAAGTCCGATTGAACGGCCAGAATCAGATAAACTCTCCTCAGTATGCCCTTCTACCTGTGTCACAGCAACAACACTCGCCCGAGACCGCGGCAGAGAAGAAGGCGCAGTACGAGGAAGAAGTGCTTAGTCACTGGCCCTACATTCTAGTTGGATGTCTCGTTGTGGTTCTCCTCCTCGTCACTTACTGCGTCTGGCGCTGCTGCTGCAGACGCAAACGTCTGGCCAAGGCCAAGATGGCAAAGCAGCAGGGAGGTCTTGTGCTGGGTGGACCGACCACCGGTCCGTATACCCAGTTGCAGGACTCGGGCAGTACTGCATCTTTGGCGATGAAGCCCGTGCGCGCGTCCACGATTGACTTCAAGGAAGAATATAGCGGAGACGCGTTCGCACGGCACTAGTGTGCTGCGAAGGAAGGGTCCATATAAGCATGGAGATGTACTGGCAGGTTTGTTGAATGCCACGAGCAAGCTTGAGTAGCTGGCTACATGGACTTGCTACAAACGCACGTAGTTGCATGTTACAAACTATACCATGAGGGGGTCTCGTAGACGAGTATCTCTAGACCAATCTCATTTGTATTGTCTCACTGCATGGGTATGCCTGTGGTACATTGGATTACAGTAAATAGCATTAAAGATCTGTCCTGGATCCTTGACGACTCTGGACACCAGGTCGTCCGCCAAGCACGAGAAACGAATGTGCACAACACAGTAGCGCCACTAAGCATACAATCGTCCTCAGAAACAACAACGCGCCTGCGTTTTGCTGAACGAGCGCTTTGACAATCACACCGATGCCGTGTGCCTCGTGTGGACCTGCCATCGTCTGCTTCCATGAGCCCGGATGGTCTGTTTGAGCCCGGGCCCGGTCCAGAGGTCCTCGCCGCCGGCAGGTGCAAATGTCGTGCAGACCATCCAAACGTCCCAAGTACAACCATGCGAGTACGTCGATCGGGGCCGGCCCCTGACCATCGCGATGCGCAGACGTCTCCAGCGACATTGCGTTGTTGACCGTTCGTGGTCTCGTCGATCCGCCGTCGCTCACCCAGGTGTTCCATGAGAGGCCCGCCGTGGTAGTACCGTCGTCGTCGAGGACAGCGTTTGGGTCGACAACCCACGCCATGTCCATGTCACTGCTGGCACCACCACCGTCATCGCATCCCCCTCCGCCTGTATCTTGCACGCAGGACGCGCGTGTCGTTGTTTCGGGTTCGACCGTGCTGTCGTCACGCTGACACAGCCGGACCCGGAGTGGGTCCCCACCATTAGCCTCGTGCGACGTCAGGACGACGACGTGCATCGGGTATGACGACCACGCGGACGCGGACGCGAGGCGTTGGAGTGCGTCAGAGGGCCTCAAGGACGGACCCAACGACGCCGCGCGACGCATGGCATGCGGATTGAGTCCTAGTCCTTGCTGCAAGAGGTCGGGCTGCAAGACGCTATACGTGCAGGCGCACGACGAATGTCGATACATTTGATCCCGATCCGCGCGATGAAATCAGAAAAACGTGCATGTGCGTATGGGAGCGCAGGGTGAGCATCGACTTTGTGGTCGTATACAGATTGAGCGTGCGCGTACCTGCAGACATGCCACAGCGTGACGAGGAGAAACACGACTTCCGAAGCGTTGGAGGGGCGCCCGGAGTGGAGCCAGCTGCCAACATCGTGGACTGTCGCGTCGCACGGGCCCGAGCAGGTGAGGCCGCGCAACGATGCTGCGATGGGGTGAAACTTGAACGGGTCGTCCATTCCGCGAGGTGAAGGGAATCGTAAGATGGACTTGGACGACGACCGACCATGCTTTTTGTACTGAAGCAAGGGCATGGCGTGGACCTGGCACCGACCGTGCACAAAACAGAACGTGGCCCATTGATCGAACGCGATCTCGACGGTCAACAATGGCGGAGTACACTCGGGTGGAAAATCGAAACGGTGTGGATGGCTTAAAAAGGTCGAAATGCTACATGCGATTGTCTATTGTACTTGATCCTAGCCGGGACAAAGGTCGTGTAAGGAATTTACCAAGGCTTCGTAACGGTACAAGTGGTACATGAACATAGTCTTAAAGCTCTGCTGCATACTGCGACCTGGTCAGCTTCACTCCCAAGCAAGACAATGCAGGGACGACGTACATTGGAGTGTGTTGCATCCAGGGGTGGTGGTGAGGTGGCGACCATGGACATCGATTGCGTTCGCCTATGCACTGGCGATGGTGGAGCAGACGACGCTTGCACCACTTCGTCACTCTTCTTTTTTCTCGCTACTTCCATACCCTCGAGCGCAGACACGTTAGGTCTCCGCGGACGCGGCGTTGCCGAGGGAACAATCTCCAGCTGCGGAGCCGTTGGCAGCCTGGAGGGCTTGCATTGCGAACCCGGACGAACACATTTCAAAGGCGTGCCCTTTGCAAGTTGTTGTGGCGATGATGCTCCGACTTCCTGAACAGAGTCGTTTTGGGGTTCGATGAAACCGACTTCTAACGGCGTGAGTCTCGTCAGGTCACGCTCCTAAAAAAATAATAATCGCGGCGCTCACCGTCCGTTGCGACTTTTGTCTCGTGGGCGAGCTTACAGTCGTTCCCGTATTTGCATTGACCAGCCATATACGCTGGACAGATTTGTCCTGGACGCCACTCAGAACGAATTTGGGGTCGGGCACGTGTAGAACTCACTTTGCCCTCCCATCATCACTCCCCCCCCAATGACACGCCATGTTATCGGATAAAAGTCTCTCGCTCGACAGTCCTCATATTTATCGAGTGGCTTTGGTGGTAGTTTTGCGTTGGTCGGAGGAGCCAGCTTTGGAAGAGGTTTTTTCCCATTCCCTTTGGACTCTGGGTCATGGATGCTAACATGCGTACCCGTCAGTCAGAGGACAAGCATGAAGCGGGAAGAAAAATCGGTGCTCACAACGTGCACCTTTCGCCACTCGTGCATTTACCGTTTGCCGTATAGAATTTGCATGGCTTTGCTACAAAATGCATGGATGGCGTCGAAATAAATTTAAAAACCACACCGTTCGTCGAAAAAATAAAACATACTCTTGTACGCGAGCGGCTTCTTTCTCGGGTCGTCCTGCCAGGGCAGTAAGAATGGAGATGGAAGCGAAATCACTGGGCCCTGATCAGGATATTGACCCGACGTCGCACGGTCCTGTCTTGCCACACGCTCGGCCTTGACGCCGGGGAAAATCGGATAACTATAGCCTGCATATCTTGGCGACAGATTGGTCCCGGGGTCGCCAGGTGGACTGGCGACGCCCCGGACGACCCCCGATTCTATCCCTTCCAACCAAGGCGTATCAAGGGCCATGCGGAGCTGATTGTCGATGCTCGCAGGTGTGGATGATGATTCAGCAGAGGATGGGTCGCTCTTGTCATCTGGATGATCGGCGAGGTTCTCTGTCTGACAGACAAGTCCGTACCGTGGATCAAACGAGGGCGAAAGAGGAGCATATGGTTGCCATCGGAAAACAGGGTGTGCTTGGGAGCTGATAGGGTGGTAGACAGGGGTTTGCCCGACAGGATAGTAGGCTATCGATCGAGGCGATCAGAGCGCCATGTTTCAACCTGTGCACATCGACTCACCATACATGGGTTCGCCTGGCAGGTATGCTAGATGAGGTATCGAGGGAGCTAACCGGGATCAGCTCCAATCGAACACGCTATTAAAGTACACAGACTTTCTAGTTGAGTTGCGATGGAAATGTGTGCGAAGGGACAACTAGAGCCCCGCCTACAATTACCTCTCTGGTAGTATCGGCAAGCGGCTGGTTTCTGATCGAAGTCCTGAATGCCTATGCGCCGCAGGATAAGTAGGCCTCATGAGAACACGCTCGCACCGATGAGCTCACCGTTGCACGTAGCACAGTACTGGTCTTCGTGAATATAACCCAGGGGTGTCATGAGAGCGTCTGCTGGAGCGGGGCAACAAGACACAAATGGTTTAAACCACCTCTGGCGCCTTGTTGCGACGCAAGACAAGGTAGCGAGCGCAGGTGAGACAAAGAGGAATCAAAGTAAAGATATGTCAAGAGGCAAAAAGTCTCTTCGACCTGGGTTGGTCAGCTCATATCAGCGCATCGCGGTGCACACGCCCCGAAGTTCAAGAACAGGACAATGGGTATATCCGAAACCGGTCTAGTTCCGAAAAGTATGATGGCCAAGATGACCCGCATCTCGCTCACAAGGACAGCTGGAAGCCGAGCGGGTAAAGTTCAAACAAGGGGGCGACCCTTGGCGGAAGTGAAAGGATTTAAGCTTTTCGTCATGCTGGCAGGACCTGTAGGTCGGTTGAGCGGGATGTCTGTGCACTCACATGTTATCGTGTGGCGAGATGTATTGCACGAACAATAGACGTGTACAAGTTGGGACGGGAGAACTGGTTGCCATCGCCGGCAAGGCAACGCCCCCGAATAGCAGTGGAGACTAGACAATAATAAAGCACGGCTCAGTTGTCAAATTTGCATGCGTACCTTGGAGATGGCGACAAACCTTGTCTGCGACTTATTGTTCGCTCCAGTCCGCGAGCCAGTTTTGGCTCAGGGCGTGTCCTCATCACACGGGCATGAAACCTAAATCATTCGCAAACTGATAAAAGGCTGCGCCAGCGTACATCAATGTAAGTAGCACATGTCCGCAAATCAGAGCATTTCCCCTCGGTCCAGACCGGAATAAATCGTCAAGGCTATGGTACAATAATACAAGCACACACAGTTCAAGCATTCGGCAGAGATCCGTCCTGGTGTCGGTCGTGGTGAAGAAGTGGCGTGCGTTCCGTAGGCGGGGAAGGCGTGGTGGGCGTTGGTGGCTGGTTCGTATCGGCACTCGAGGTAGGATTGGAGGTCTTTTGTGCGAGGGAGAGCTGCCAAGGCTGGGTGACGTCCGCCTTGCATATCGGGCACTGGAATAGACAAGGTCACCGTCGAGGAAATGGGCGAGGGGAGGAAACGTACGAGTTTCTTGCGGCTAATGAGCCAGGCATCGACCTCGTCGAGATGAAAGATGTGGTGGCAGGGCAACTCGCGGACGCGATCGCCCTTTGCGAATTCGCATAGGCAGATTGCGCATTCGAGTTGTGCCTCGCACCATGGTATTGGGACATGAGAGCCGGAAGGTCTTGAAGCGGTGTCCTCAGCTGCCTCGACATCAATCATCGTGGAAAGAGAAGGCGGGTCAGAGTGGGGGATAGAGCCATGGTGCTTTTCCCAAGCGGAGCCGTTCCAGACTCTCCAAGGGAGACCTTTTACGAGATGCTCTGGAGCACGATCGCGTTGTGCGGCACGTGCCATGCGCACGCGATGTATGAGAAGAGTGACGAACGTGAGACAAGAAGGAAGGATTAGGATGACGATGAAGGTCAATATAGGGCTGGATGCGATTTGGAACGGTGATGCACATCGAGAGAAGGGGGGGACTCACGAGTACCACTCCCAAGCCGAGTATTGAGTTGTGATGAGAAGGGAGAGTGTTTTCAAGCCGGCATGACGGGTAGTGGAGGTGTCGATTAAGCGCATGAGATAGCTGTAGTCTGAATGTGTGATGTAGGTGGATGGGGTGACGATGTCGGACGCATCGCCTGAGAGAAGAGGATCAAGGTATGATCTAGAGGGAATCAAGGGGAGCAAGGGACCTTTACTGTACATGTTGACGAGGGTATCTGGGAGGCCAGTGAGATCGGGGTCTTCGCCGCCCACGACGACGGCTCTTGCGCCGAGACGCTGGGCCTCTCTGACCTGCTGTGGGGGTCGAGGGGAGGAAGGGGGTGCGGGGGGAGAGGACGGACCTTGTCGACGAAGGGACAGTGACCGCGCTGCACGAGGGCGATCCAGGTCTCCTTGGGGTCTGGACGATGTGTGTCGATTTGGCAGATGGGGGGGCAGGCCGAGTTGGAGGCGTTTGAGATGGAGGAGGGGGGACAGGGAAAGGTGAAGGACGAGAGAGGGAGCACGTAGCCGAGGAGGGGGTCGGTGAACTCTGGGCCGAATGCGGCGGGGCGAGAGCGAAAGGTGAGCGGGGGGGTGCGGTCGACGACGGAGACGGCGCACTCTGCGCCCCAGACCCAACCCCAGAGCCAGCTGCCCTCTGGCGACGTCGGGGAGAACCTGAAGAACAGGGAGAAGGGGTGGGCCGCGCAGGCGTGGACGAGCAGGAGGAGGAGGACGACGGGGGTCATGGTCGACGACGGCGAGCAGCGGGTCGACGACACGAGCACATGCAGGCCCGGAGTTTGCCGTGTCCCCCCGACTTTAGGTAACGATGCGCCCGCTCGCCGTGCTCAGTGTCGAGCACACCGCCGCCGCCGTCGCCGCCGCGTGCTGCTCCGTCGCGCCGTACATCGCCGCCGAGTCGCCCGTCGCAAGGGCGCGCATCCTCGCCAACATCGGGCCCACGTTCCCGGGCGCATACGTATGTGGGCACAGTCTCCCCTGCACCGACGCTGACACCGACGTCGACAGCCCGGCGTCGTCGTCGCGAGCCCGAGCACGAGCGACCCAGACTACCTCTTCTCCTGGGTCCGCGACGCGTCCCTCGTGTTCAAGACGCTCATCGACCAGTACACCCTCGGCCACGACGCCTCTCTGCGCCCCCTCATCGACCTCTTCGTGCACGCAGAGGCGGACATACAGCAGCTCACCAACCCCAGCGGTTCCCTCTCCACCGGCGGGCTCGGCGAGCCAAAGTTCAACATCAACGAAACCGCCTTCGAGGGCCCGTGGGGTCGTCCACAGCGCGACGGTCCCGCCCTCCGCTCCACCGCCATCATCACCTACGCCAACTGGCTCTTCGCAAACGGCAACGCCTCTTATGCCACAGACTCCCTCTGGCCCATCATACAGCTCGATCTCGACTATGTCGCAGACAACTGGAACAAGTCCACCTTTGACCTCTGGGAAGAGGTCGACTCCTCGTCCTTCTTCACCACCGCCGTGCAGCACCGTGCTCTCCGCCACGGCGCCGCCCTCGCCACCACCCTCGGACAAACTGCCGCCGCGTCTCAGTACGTTGCCCAGGCCGACAATGTCCTCTGCTTCCTCCAGGCACGCATTCCTCTTCTTCCGCTCGTCCGTCTCACCGACCTTGCCGCCAGTCTTATTGGACCCCCTCTCCCGGGTTCATGACCGCCAATACCGCTGGCGGTCGCTCAGGGATTGACGCCAACTCTGTCCTTGCTTCCATACACACATTCGACGCCAACGCAGGCTGCGACGACACCACTTTCCAGCCCTGCTCAGACAAGGCGCTCTCAAACCTAAAAACCTATGTCGACTCCTTCCGCTACATATATCACATCAACTTTGGCATCCCCGCCAACGCCGCAGTTGCAACCGGTCGATACCCCGAGGACGTCTATCAGGGCGGCAACGTGAGTGCCCCCCCCACTTTGCGACGCTCTTCATCTCACTCCACTCTCTAGCCATGGTATCTCACCACGTTTGCAGTCGCAGAGCAGCTCTATGACGCTCTGATAGTCTGGAACAAGCAACGTGCGCTCACCATCACTCCCACCTCCCTCGGCTTCTTCCAGCAGTTCGATGCCTCGCTCACAACCGGCACTTATGCCTCTTCCTCGTCTACGTTTACGTCTCTCACCTCCGCCATCAAGAACTTTGCAGACGGATTCATAGCCATCGGCGCACGCTATACCCCTGCAGATGGTGCTCTCTCGGAGCAGTACAGCAGGAGCAACGGCACGCCACTCAGCGCCGTCGACCTCACGTGGAGCTACGCATCTGCACTAACAGTCTTTGCCGCTCGCGCTGGACAGACCTCTGCGAGCTGGGGTGCTCAGGGCCTGTCCGTCCCTGGCTCGTGCCTGACGAGCAATGCACCCACAGTCTCAGTCGAGTTCAACGTCAATGTCAGCACCGTCCTGGGGGGTACGCGATCCGCTCTTGCATGCACGGGATGCTGACAACGATGACGACACGGCAGAGAACATATACCTGACCGGATCGGTGAGCGCCCTGACAAACTGGGGCACTTCCAACCCTGTCCTCTTGTCCTCTGCCAACTACCCGATCTGGAGCAGTACGTTGTCCCCTCGGTTTGTTCAGGACCCTTGACTGACTGACTCGTCGTTCTAGCAACGGTGAACCTACCCGCGAACACGGAAATCCAGTACAAATACATCAGCATCTACGATGGCCAAGTGACGTGGGAGTCGGATCCCAACAATGCATTCACAACGGGGGCGGCGGGTGCTCAAACCTTGCATGATGTGTGGCACTGAGCCGTCATCCATGCATGTGTATGATCCGACGTCCTTCATATTACTATACTCGTTCTCTTGGAAGTAGTAATTTTGGAATGAACACGGGTCATTGATCTCGGATATCAAAAATATGTCGACATGGCAAGGGAAATTACAGGAACTGGGCAGTATGCAAGAAAAAGAGACGACTTCGTGATCATCATTCGTGTTGCTCATCTTCCCCTAGTGTACCTCGGAATCAAACACGGTCTGATGGCCTTGTGCCGGGATACGTTGGCCAATGGTGCCCGGGTAATATGCGGCGTCCGGCACGCCTGTCTCGTCCAGACCCTCGGCGGCTTCAATGATCTCATACAATCTCGAGGCCACCTCTGGCGGGGGAACCCGCCCTCCAAGGATATCCCGCGCTGGTATAGGAGACCCGTAGAAGTCACGGTTCGCATCCTTGCGCTCGATCAAGACGGTCCCCTCGAGCGAAACGCCAGCAAACAAACCTATCACCACGACGCCATCAGAAATGCGGGCTCGGCAACGAAATGCACCGACCTTTGCTCTTCGAGTACGAAAACATGCTCGCGGGATGTGCCAAGCTCGCCTGGACGCTCCCGCCTGTGCCGATGGGCCCCGCGGCGGCGCTCACATTGCCGCCAATGGTGACGTTCCCGCCGATCGAGAACGCGCGCACGGCGTCCTCCGAGTTGAGCACGATCACAAAGTCGGTGATGTCGGCTCCGATTTGGAGGCCCCATCCGAGACCGCCCGTGGCGATGCACGAGGGCGCGGACCAGGAGCCGTCGGGGAGACGGGCGATGACGAGGCCTGAGCCCGCTTTCCCAGAGAACATGAACCCGGCTTTGATCACCTGGAAGACGGCGAGACCTGTGGGGTGCTTGAGATGGCACGGAGGAGCGGGTGCGTGCGTCAGACATACCTCGCGCATGTTGCAAGACAGCTTTGGGGATCGAGTTGAGGGCAGATTCAGGGTGGTTGGGGTCGGCTGTACGTCCCTGCGTGAGGCGGGTGCGTCAGACGAATCGAACAAGGGACACTGACCGAGGAAACTGGCGAGAATCTTGGCCGCCTTCTCTGCTTCGCCTGGGAGGGCGAAACCCTGGACGAAATCGCGCGAGCTCGAGGCGACGCGTGTCGAGCCCTCTCTGACGAGCGCAGTGGCCTGCATGCCCGCCCGCTGAGCTCCCCGCTTGAACTTGTCCAGCATCGACATGGTCGCGTTTCAGTGATGGGCCAGCGTCGCACGCAGTTCTCAATCAAAGTGTGGTTACGTAATACGCAGTCATGCCCATACTTTACGTTGGTACTCGAGCAATATAGGAACAAGGTCAAACAGTCCAAATTCCGGCCAGTATGTGTCCACCATATGCATCTGTGTGTTTTCGCTGCACTGTGGACGCGTGAGCCGTGTCAAGAGAGAACACATGTCCCTGGCTACTTTACCTGCCACGCCAAGAACCCACTCAACCGTTTTACCCCGCTCGTACGCACAAAAATGTCAAGTGGGGGGCTGCCTGCGAGCGAAGTCGACAGGTGAGAATCGATCGATTCTTCGGTGATCGTGCTGGGTGATGGGGAGGCCGAATCAACGACACGTAGACGCCAAAGGGAATGGACGTCTCACCTGCCGTCTAAATCGCCCTTGTCAATGGCTTCACGGATAACACTCTCGACGGCCGTCGTAATCTCATCTTGCGACGCGTACGGTGCACAGACGTTGAGGATCGCGCTACCGTGCCTGGTGTGGGATCGCGTCGTCTGGGCGAGGAAGAAACAGACGCACGTATTGTTATGCCGGGTCATGTTCTCGGCCTTTTCTACGGCTGCCTGCACGCTCGGAGGGAGAAGCTCGCGTCTTCCTAGCACATTTAAACGTACACCATGTCTATCGAGTATTTCCCTTTGTCACGCGAGCGTGAGTGAACGTCATGAATAAGGATGGGGCACGACCATACCCTTGCTGTGCTATCTCGACGAGCCTCTCCTCAGCCAGCTTCATGAGCGTGTCTACTTCGTCCCTGGGTCGGTTAAAGTTCTCGATCGCAAACGCGTACACGGTCACGCAATGGATACGTAGCCGTAGGCAGAGTTCTAGGATCTAGACATGACGTGTGGCATGAGCGGTCTCTTGTCTTGCAGAAAATACACACCCAAAGCAGGTTTTTGAACCCATCCGGGTGGCCGTCTTTGCCCTGCTTGCCCAACCTCCTGGCATACCTCCTGTTCCCGTCCATCACGAATGCAATATGCCTCGGCGTTGGTCCGGTGGCGAGGATGTCGAGTAACAAGTACACGAGCCATGTTTTGATGTATGTGATTGGCGAGCAGACGAACCCGAGGAGGCTCTGCGGAAGAAAGAAGAAAGACATGTCCGCTCGCGTCCACTGTCGGCGTAGGAGGAAGGGTTGCACAGCCACATTATACAGACCCAGCCACGTGGTTGTTCGCCTCTTGGACCGCGACCATGAACCGCGACGAAGAGCGCCCCCTGCTGCAGCAGGAAGAGGAAGGCGGGGATGTGCAGCCCGCCAAGAGCTATTACACCTGGAAGGTATTTGCTGCTCTCTCCGCCCTCTTAGTTCTTGCTGTCGGCGGCGTTGCATACCTGGGCGCCCGGTCGCACCAGCAGCCGACGAGAGACCCAGTGCGGCTCTCCAACGGGACACACGAATTCAAGAGGACAGTCATTCTCATTTCCATAGATGGCCTGAGGCAAGTCGTGCGTTGCAGACATCCTGCTTCATATCCTTACCTCAACCACAGCGCGAGTTACCTCGACCGTGGTTTGACCCCCCATCTACTGGATATCAGCCAGCAGGGGCTGAGAGCGAAATATATGAAGCCCATCTTTCCGGTCAGTCAAATTTCTTGTATCCTTGGCCATTACTCACTCGCTTTGCCAGACCTTGACCTTCCCGTGAGTCTCAGTCGAAACCAAGTTATCGCACAGCTGACGATCTGGCGTGTAGGAACCACTGGGCGCTATTGTGGGTCGTCTCTCGTCTTTTTTTTTTTTTCCTAATGTCAACTTCACAGGACTGGCTTGTACGCCGAATCGCACGGCATAATCGCCAACGTGCGTCCAATATGTCGTCTACTAACAACAATTGACGCATCATGTCACAGAACTTTTGGGACCCCACGACGAACACAGAGTTCTGGTACAATCGCGTCGAGTCTATGTTCTTGGCCCGATGGTGGTTTGGCGAACCTGTAAGCTGCGTTGTCACTCACGGCTGGCATTGTTTACGAACGATCAAAACAGCTTTGGGAAACGGCTGGTCGCGCTGGTCTTGTTACTGCGAATCAAATGTGGTGCGTTTCCCTCTTCACTATGTTTCCATATTCGCTCCTCACGTGTAATAGGCCAGGACCACCTGCCACACTCTCGGGAGCCTCTCCAACTTACTTCGTTCCTTGGCGTGATAAGGTACCTCTTCAGGAAAAGTTGGATCAAATACTGCAATGGGTAGACATTGGGGATATAGACAAGAGACCAGAACTCATCCTCAGTAAGTGATCTCTGGCACGCGGAATGTAGTAGCTATTTAACGACGAATAGCATACGAACCATCGTTGGATCAAGCTGGACATGCGACTGGGCCAATGTCTGCTCTGGTGAATGTGAGTCTGTCAGCACTGTCTATACATTCTCATGTCTCAGTCATCATAGGACACACTTGCGAACATCGATGTTTTCGCCCGTGATCTTCACAACTCACTCCTTTCACGTAACCTCTCAAATATAGTAGATGTGATATTTGTCAGCGACCATGGCATGGCCGATACCAGCGAGGTCGAGTGGATTTACCTAGATGACGATGATATTCTTGGTGCGTCTCACTCTCTTCCGGGGGGGATTACGTCTTTTCTGGCTTCTCAGCGAACAAAAAACCGACTGATCCTGCGACCACACAGGCGATACATGGAACAATGTCACCCATCATGATGGCTGGCCTTCCTTTGGACTCCGCTTCTCAGAAGGAACGGACGAACGAGTCGTCTTGGGAAAGCTCATTCGTGCATCCAACGAACCACAATTCAGTGGCAAGTTTGAAGTATATATCACAGATTCATATGCTGGCGGTACGCACCTGTGTCATGATCCTTTTAGACCTGAGAAGGACTATCTTGTATAGGCCCCCTCGAGGAAGCAATACCCATGCCTCTGCGGTACCACTTTTCCGCAAACGAGCGGATTGCTCCTATCTGGGTCATACCAAAGCTTGGGTACGCCCTGACGAGCAAGGAGCTCGGTGAGAATGGGATGAGCATTGGTGTAAGCCGTCTTCCTCTCTATTAAACCGCACATTGATCTTGCCTGCTCGACAAAGAACCATGGCTACGATAACGAGGAACCCGCGATGCGTGCGATATTCGTCGCTCATGGTCCGTTCTCGCACGGCGCCAAGCTCTCAGCTAATACCCAACCCTCTGCATGGCATTCCGTAACTGATGGCACCTACATCATACCCGGGTTCGCAAACGTCGAGCTGTACAACCTTGTCTTGCGATTACTTGGCATTGAAGCTTGTGCAGCGCCGAACAATGGAACAGCTGGCTTTTGGAACAAGTATGTTGACCTGTGACATGCATGTCGGGGGAATGGGTCCAGAGTATATAATATAGACAATCTGGCACTCAATTGATATTTCTTGGATCCTAGGAAAGAGACAAGCTAATACAAATGAAAGTATACTAAACTACTCCTCGTTTATCCTCTCGAAGAATTCTCTCAGCGTATCTGCCAAGACCTTTGGTAATGCCTCCAGATCCCGGAGCACAACGTAGTACTCGAAAGGGAAAGAGTCCAAGTAGCGCTCCATAATAAGCTCCATCAGGCCAGTCGTGGGTGAGGGCTTGTAGGAGGCTTGAGAGAGCGTCAGAATTGAAGATTGGTTCTCGCTTGACGCGGTGCCGGACGGATTCGATGCGGGAGGTGCGCTGTTGAGCGCATCGATGATGATGAAGACCACCAATACTTTCATTCCCCTCGCCTTCCTCAATAGCCTCCTCAACTTCTCATGATCCTGACAGATACCGTCCGAGATGATGATCTCGAGCTGCCAGAGCTCCCTACCGCTTGTGCTGCTCGAGTTCTCGCGCACAGCTTCGAGGACAGAGAGAGAGCCTTCCAGGAATGCAGCAACGTCCGTGCGCGATTGGGAGAAGTTGAACGCATTCAGGACGCGGCCGCCCTCGATTGGCGAGGCTCCCCAGTCTTTCGCTCCTGCTACGTCCGAACCGAATCCACGGATGAGCTCCCATCCCTCACCAAACCTTGCCACGCCGACCTCCCCCACCTCAAGCTTTCCGAGTGCCTGAACAACCAACACGACCGTTTGATACGCCAGATGGACCGCGCCACCACCGGCCAAACCACCGTCTCCGTTGCGCATTGAGGCAGAGTCATCGACAGCCAAGAGGATCTGGTACTCCCGCCCGCTGGGCTTCACTCGTCGCATCCAAATCCTGTCTTTGGTGTACTCGCTCGCCACCCATGTCACGACTCTCCTCATATTGAGTCTTTTGCCGCTCCGGAAGTCTCCTCTCAGGCGTGTTGCAAGAGTGGGAGCTAGGATGAGGCGGAGAGATTCGCAGAGAGCTAAAGAGAGGGATGCAGTCATTGTCGTATAAAGGGTCCAGAGGTGCGATGCAGAAGCGGGGGTGGGGTTTGCGGCGTGATTTGTCAAGGCATTAAGAACGAGCTCGGAGGACGGTGCTTCTTGTTCCGGTTCCATGTCACCCTCAGCTTGGGGGCGAGAAGAATTAGGAACATGATTAGACTGGGCAGTGATGGCGTCGCTCTCTCGTTCCATGTGTACGAGGGCGCCGCCGGTACTGGGAGCAAGACGCTCGGCTGTTTTCTCGGCTTCCAACCTCTCCATCGCGACGTCTTTCGCCTCCTTCTGAACCTGTTTTCTGTCTAAAGTGTCGAATTCATCAATGTCCATCGCATGGCCATCTGTCTTTTCGTCGATCAACTTGAGTTCCCTCAGCTTTGCAACCTGCTCCTCGCCGGCGGGACCGAGTGCCTGCATACCATCGTTCTCCGGCACGTCTTCCTGGTGAGCATATTCGATCTGCTCAGCGTCTGCGGTTTGAGGACCTAGTAAAGGCTGTGGCTCATCCGCTGGTCCAAAGATCTCATCAAAGCGTTGTTGGACGTTTTTGAGTGCATCCCCGAGGGTTCGTAGAGGGTTGGGAGATGGTGCTGGAGGTGGCTGATGAGCGTAGGCTGGACCACGCTGCATGCCCTCGGTAGTAGAACTTGGGTCCACAGGTTGAGATCGTGTGTCGGATGCTGATGGAGGTATAGATCGAGGTTGGTCTTTGGCAGCATCACCGGTCCTGGGAGAATCAATATAGGATGAGCTAAATGGTCAAGTGGTTACAGACGTACTGGTGTTCTCTGTGCTCGGTTTCCGTGGGGTTTTCGTCCCCATTAATACTGACTTCAATTTGGGGTGAAGCAGAACCTTGCTGCCCACCTTGAGCGCTGTCCTTGGTGAGCGGTTCGTTTTCAGTCGTCCCTGCAACGCCATCACTGGCAGTGAGATCGGGCCGAGCGACAGCTTTGTTCCCGCTTTCTTCCTCGTCGGGATTGTCCTTTTCCTCGACGTTGCCTTCGTCGACAGTCCGAGGTGGTGGTTGTTCCGTGTCCTGAGGATCGACAGACATTGCTTCGTCCCTGGCAGGGTGGTCTTCCCGTTCCTCGCCAACATCTTCGTCTATCTTATTATCCAGTGCGGATTCGTCGTCACTGATGTCTTTCATTCCTGGGTCATCTTCTTGGTCATCCTGCCTGTCCTGGCCCTCGTCGAGGTGCATGTCAGGGGGGAGGTCAAGGGTATCGGCGTCTGGAATATGCTGGTCCATCGGGGCACCAGAGGCATTCGGGGATTCCATCTCCTCCGGAGGACTCTCATCGCCTACCTCGAGCTCTTCCTCCTTATCTCTTTTGTCTCGTTTCTCCTCCTCTTTTGCGTCTCCTGCTGTCTTTTCGTCGTCGTTTTTCTGGCCGCTATTTCTCTCCTTCGCCACGACGTCCGAGTCCTTCTGCTGATCTCCCCGCGACCTGTCGTCCTGCAACCCGTCCTCACCCCTTTGGTCTTCATTTGCCCCATCTCCCCACAATTTCTCGTCTACCGCTGCTTGGTCCGACTTGTCCAGCTTTCCCAACTGCTCGTCTGGTCCCTCTTCGTCCTCTCCTTCCTCTTCATCCTCTCCTTCCTCTTCATTTTCGTTACCTTCATCCTCTGGTACATCCTCCATTTCGCCTCCAAAGTCCTCGCTCATCTCGATTGTATTCTCCTCGTCTTTGCTCTTTTCTCTCTGTATTTCCTCGTCCTCGTTATCTTCACCTCGGAGGCCCTCCACTTGGCTCTCATCCTCGATCTCTCTGCTCACATTCTCGTTCCCGATCCCTTCACCCAAACCCGTTCCTCCGAGCTCCGTTGCATGTCCCTTTTCATCACCAGCGGTCTCGCCTTCTTCCGTTTCGGGAGGAATACAGAACCCTTGAGTACCGAGGGTGTGTATGACGGAGCACACAACGTAATCCAACTTGAAAAGCGCAGACGTCCACCTCGCCAGATTTTCGAGCAACTCACCGGCAAAGGACACGAAACAAGATAAGAAAGGCATCACTCTTCTCAATGCTCGTCGGCGTATTGCATGCGGGAGAGTCGAAAGGTATACACTGACACCGTTCAATTGGTCTTCCAACGTAGAAAGGTCGAGGAGAGCCGTGAAAAGTGATGTCGTTTGAACACCAAGACGAATGTAATTTCCCTTGGTCTCTTTGGATTCGGGGATTAATTCAGGGAGCGAAGCCGACTCGGAGCACCGGCGAAGCATGGACTGGACAGTGACGAGGAGTGCGTCGATTATACTGTCTACGTTTTTAACGGTATTGTCCTCCTGTAAATGTTGGATCGAGTGGGCGAACGAGAAACGACCTTGATCGCAGATCCATTCCCAAGTAGGTTGAAGGATATATGTCAGCTGAGGACAAACTATTGACATCTCTTCAAGCTGTCCTGGAAGATTGTTCAGGTATCTTGCAGCCTCCGCAACAGTATCATATTCATCTAGAGACGCTTAATTGTCCTCCCATCTTTTCGCCACGAATTTGGAGACGCACCTCGGAGGAGTACAGAAGGCATGACAACTTGACTGGATCGAAGTACCTTGAACACACGGTCTCGCCACATAGATGCTGACGCGGCGAGGGCTTGACACTTCTCAATAAGGTTGGGAACAGAACCGACACTCTGCTCTAATGTAGAGAAAACATTCATACCCTCAGCTAGTTCCTCCAAGGCACGAATGGAATGGCTTAATGCGTTGGACATTGGTCCGATTTTGCCATGTGAGTCGATTATAATCGTTTCATAATGTTCCGAGAGAACTTGGAGCCGGTTCACTTGCTGGCTAAGTGCCATGTACCCAGAAAGAGCTTGAGACAGTCTAGATATTGTGAATGCTAATCAAAACGCGCTCCAGGTCCCATGACAGAGCTGAATGAATACCCTGATCTACCCTCTAGTGCTAAAGAGTACCCGGACTCCACGAGAGATATGCTTCGAGAAAGGTCGCGCGTCTCCAAGTCCGAGTGATGATCCGAAAGCACCTTTCTGAGCGCAGGGAGACACCCACGTAGCCGGTCAAAGTAATGTTCCGTTTTCTCCACGGATGCCACTGTACTGTCCGCAGGCATCAAAGGCTGATTTCGGATCCAGTATTCGTCTCTCAATTTGCTGAGAACTTCGGGCTTGACATTCTGAGCAAAGCCACCACGTTTAAGCTCTTTGAGCAGGTCGCTCCAGGCCTTTCTCTTACGGAGAAGTAGATTCTTCTTATACTTTTCTCGTCTTTCTTTTGTTAGATCCGGGGGGATTGTATGACTCGCAAGGTTTTGGGTTGTCAGGATAATATCCAAGGAAAGTTGTTCGACATCTTCGGCGGTATGCTTCGACAGGAATTGACGGATTGTAGTGCTTATGAAGCCATTGAATTTGCAGAACGTTTGGTGGAGATTCCCGAGGTGAGAGGGCATGGAAGCCGAGCTCAAGGGGACGTCCATGAGAGCGAGCATGGATAAAGAGGGAGGTTCGGTTCGGAAGACAGGCCGCTCCGCTTGATGTTGACCTTCAGCGTCTCCAGCAAATAATGGAGTCATCTTGCTGACGACAGGTTGCCTTAGAACATCGCGGAACTTGCGGATGAGCTTGTACAAGTGATGATGCGTCCTTTGAGCGCTTTGTTTCAGAGCTTGGACGTTGACGTCTTTCCAGCTTGCAAGCTTGATGAACGCTTCGACTTCTTTTTCCAGCGCCTGTCTCTGATCTCTTAACAGAGTAGAGAGACAGGGGACGAAAATATGAAAGTACCGCCAGGAAGAGTGGATGATACGACCGACTTGAAGAAGAGCACCCTGATGGATAGAAATTTCTCCAGGCACTAGATAATGAATGAACCCCTCAAAGCTGCGAAGAAGGTCCAGGCGGACTTGGAATTGACCAAGTGAACTGGATCGAATGAACTCGTCCAGTAAGGACGGGAGTTGTTTGAGGTACTCATGAAGGTGATCCACGTTGGCAACTGCACTTTCCTCCACAGCATTTAGCGGTCCTCGAATTAGGACTTCATATAAACGGAACCAAAACTCGGCCACGCTACCAATGAAGGACTGGCTCTGGGATTCCAGCAAGCCCTTCCAACATGCCAATTCCAGTCTTCTCCACTCCACGATGAGAGTGGTCAGTCTATGTTGATGTTCCTTGATGCTGCTGTCACGGTTTGCATACATTTCCCAGTCTTCTGTTTGCATCAGCAATTGCTCCAGAGCTGACAGGAACTTGGCGACAGGAGTCGTGAGGTCGAATGCCAATATGACATCACAGCGATCAATCAGATGTTGGAGTACCATCTGATCTGGCCAATTCCCCAGGATAGCAACAAGCCGAGCACGAAGCGATTTGATCAGGCTGGATACTTTCTTTGCCTCCGGGAGGTTCGTATCAGCGTAGAAGTCGAAGGATCTCGAAGTAGAGCTAGAGATACCAGATACTCTTCTAAGGTGTGCATGAAGAACAGAGAACTGGAGATGTAATGATTGCCTTTCGAGCGAGTCCGGCAATGACGACAGATCGGTACCGATCCAGGATCGTAGAGAGGTCTCTCGCAGAGTATTGAATTCGCTCGTACTGTGATTGACTTTGGCCCAATTGACCATGTCACCCATGAGTTCCAGATGAAGTGCAAGCAGTTGACGTTGTCGATCTGGAGTTAGGTGATGTGCTTGTTTGTTGCGAATACGCCCACCTGAGTGTTCAGCAGGGTGAAGAGCATCTTCAAAAGTAGGGAATAGTTCCAAAAACTCTCTTTCCGCATCTTCGGCCTCCGTCGAAGCGTCATGCGCCGTCGTGTTTGCGCGATATAAGGAATTAAGATCGTGCTCTCTCTTGTCGTCATGGGCTCGATCTATCGTCCAGAGGCAATAGGCTTGCTCATAAGCAGTCTGGACCATCGTCATCGGCGCTGATGAAAACTTAGCACAATGCACCGCTGCAGCAACCCTCAATATAACGAGCTCAGCGGCAGGGAGACAGGGACTGGCAGCAGGAAGGACTTGTAATAGCCGTGCACTGCGTGCGGAGGGGAACGCAACCAGACTGGTCATAATCTCCATGATGTCTTTCTGTGAACGAGATTGCTGGGAAGCTGAGCGCATGAGGTGGAGACCCAACCGAAGTTCCGTAAATGCCAAACGAAGGATGCAGGTAATGTCATCGAACTCTGTGTAAAGGTTTTCTATGCGCTGACAAAAGCCCGAGATAGAGTCTTGGACAACCTTCTCGCGATCCAAGGCAAAGGCCTCTCCTGATTCCAGGATACGTGCCAGCTCGTCAATTTTCGAATGGTGGACTACTTGGCCGATGAACTGTGTCACCTCCAGCCAATAGACATGTAGATCTGTTAGGTTATCTCGAGTCGGAATGTTCGCCAACATATGGGGAATGTTTAATAAATCCTTGGTACAAGCTTCAAGGTAAGAAATAACCTCGTTTGTTGTATTGGCTGCTGTTCGGAGCTCAAGCTGGGCGTGGTATGCGATTTGCTGCCTCAGGAAATCTGCTTGGTCTTGAGCGTAAACTGCTTCATAGCGTATGATTGCAGCAGGGTCCATGGGCACATTGGGAACGAAAAGCTCAATGATGACCCTGCTCAAAGCAATCCAACATTTCCCAAGGCGAAACTCTACGGTTTCCGATGGAGTGAGCATATTTCCATCGTATTGTAGCGTAGTCGTCAAATGTCGCAAGGCCTTTCGCAGTGGTTCGTAACTTGTACGTCCCAGGAGATTGAGAAGGTTCTTGCCGTCTTTTGGGAGGCTCGTGCGTATTTGATGAAGAGTGGTTTCATCAAAGGAAGCCGCAAAACAAGAGGCGACCTAGAAATTATCAACCTCCATTCTGTGCAGATCACTATTCGCCACTTACCAAAGCCACGCTTTGGTAAAATAATGTAGTAAGCTGTTGTAGCCGCGAAGTATTCGTGAAACACTGTATCATGGCTAGTCTAATATGGCGCTTGAGTAACTCCCCGTGTTCTTCGAGATATGCCAACGAAACTCCGGCGGTTTGACTGCGAAAGGAGTTAAACAGGGGAGTATACAGAGCGCAAGCTCGTACCTCCTTCTGAGAGCGGTGAGAAAGTGGACCGGACGAAAGATGATATATGGTTCACCAACATCCTGAAAACAAGTAGGTCCATTGGAAGTGGAACTCGAGATCTTCCTACATACTATATTTGACTGTGTTTGCCACAGGGCTTCGAGCCAGTAGGTCACCGCCGTAGCGATGACACTAGGGGGAACTAAACCGCGTCATGAAAACAAATTAACAGAAACAATATCGCCACGCACTATAGCCATCTACATCATAATTCCATAAGATGTGTTGATATGACGCGAATCGCCGCAAATCCTCGTTCGGCTCCTCAAGAGCCGTCCCAATAACTCGTTGGAGCACCTGTATATTCACCTGCACCGTGTTGTTTCATCGCTTCGTCTTATATATGTCTGTCATTGCAGTCGACTTACATCTTTGTTTCCCGTGTTGAGATCACAGAGAGCCAGCAATTCGACCGAAAGTGAAACAGGATTGCATCTCCCGTGAGGGCACACATTTTCCTTAGAAACCTTGGACACCCACTATGATAGAGAATCAGTAATGCGGCGGATAATGTGAATGCTCTTACGCCTTTGACTTGACGAGATATTTGTATTACTCGCTCAGTGTTATCTGGCTGTGGGTGCATTGGCAGAGTTGCAAGAGCAAGGATTTCTAATTGCTCTTGACGTGACACTAGACGAATAGGTCAAGGTATAGGTGATTTCATAACTCAGTTCCTAGCATACCTGATTTCGAAACGTTTACAGGCAAACAGGCCAGAAGCCTGACTTCTATTGATGTAACCTCCGTGGGTCGAACCATGCGTAACTGCGACCACATAGCCACCAGTCCGAGACCGGACGACGGAGAGATCGCATCTCTAAGAATATTAGACGCACGTGCAAGACGTTGATATACCGGAGAATGATTATCGAGTGCTTCTGAAATCAGCTTCGACAGAACTTGAACGTGCGAGTAATCAAAGTCTCTATGTACGAGAACCTGACGAAGTTTTTTCGAAATACCGAGAAGGTTTGCTGATGTACTGTAATCCTGCAGTAACACTATGAGGTGGCTCGGAGATTAAGACGCAGATGCTCACTAATCGTGGGCTAGGCAACCCAGAGAGCAATTGCTCGAATACTTTTTGCGCAACTGCTCGTACTTCGGTGAATACCGTTTGCAATGCCTCCATTACACCCGACGAGCACTTAGCCAACGCGCTGCCAGGCGAGCTACTTGACTGGCCCAACCCAGCATCATCGCTCCTATCAATAAGAAGGGCGGCGAAAAGACGTAGGATTTCGAGCTTCATCGCATGATGTGAATAGTATTCTGCCCGTTCTGTACAGCATGGACATGGTGGGTAAACCATGAAATCATCCATGGGCTATATATTCAAGTAGCTTGAGTACAGGAGCGTGGAATAGCGGACGCAAGTCCCGCCTATCGCGTGAACACTGACCAATACATTATCAAGTGTGCATGGAACGACCGAAGACACTCCCTTCACCCTCAAGGCAAGCTTTGTAGAGAGCTCACTGAAAGCAGGGTCTGCAAGTATCGAGTATAGGAGTCCGTTCGGCGATGAGACTGCAAGATAACGCTTGAAGATCCCGTGTAAAGGCGGGGGAAATGACCTGACAGCAAAATATACAAGTGCGTGCGACATTTCAAGATCAGACTTGTCCATAATTGGCGCATGAACAACCAGGGAAGACAAAATGGCGTCGTGGTCAATACCAACCGATGGCAAAGGCTGAGATGAGCCACGTGGACACACCGACAGGATGCCTCGGCGTGCTCGTTCGTGAGATATATAAGAAGGTACCATCGTCGAGCCAACAGGGAGGCGAGAATGCGCAAGCATACGGGACTGGTCCTCTTCAGTAAAGGAAGTTGACAAAAAAACCTCCAAACTGCGATTGCGCATCGCCCTGGACAGTTCGCCATAATGAGGGTCCACGGTCATAAGCAAACGGAAGTTCGGGTGCGGTGTCAATACCTGTACCTCGCCATTGACAAGGCCTCGTTCGGTTAAGATCAAATTGCCGTTTGGTTCACAGAGGGAATTGAGTCGATCGAGGACGGAAGAGTTGCACATATTGGCGCCATCGAGAACAAGCCAGTGGCCATTCTTCATCGCCCGTATTAGTGGACCATCGACCCACTCGAAACGACCCCTTGTGGACTTATCTTGGCCCAGGTCGCGGACCCGAAAATCTAGGTCTCGCCGAGCTGTATCGAGGGAGTCGTCGTCAATGTCAATCATTGACAGCTCTGCCAAGAGCCCAAAGACAACTTGTAAAATCGATGCGGATGTTCTTTGACCAGAGATCAATTCGCGCCGGACGAGTGCGTGGTACTGATATTTTGAGATGATTCCACAAGTAGAACGTGCAAACACCTCAGCGAGCTGGACTGCCTCCTCTGCGACTGTTATAACCTGTGCCAAATGGTTGGCCTGTTCGAAGCCACCCAAAATATCTGTTGTGTCAGTTGCCTTCGAGATATGGACCTCGTCAAGATAGTTGCCTGAAAGGTTGGCAAGGGTTCTAATCAGATTCGTCTTACCACTGTTGTGGGAACCCGCCACGACAACCAGCCAGGACCGAGAGAGAGATATGCCGATAGCTTCGATCGCTGAGAGGTGTACCTGTAGGACATCGGATGTTCTGTGGGGTAAGGTCACATTGTGCCTCTTCGCGTTATAATAACCAAATTGTAGGTGCGAACTTGAGACGATCGGGTAAGGGTTAGGAACGGTCAGCGAACCTGAGGTCGAGAAGACCTCGTCAAATGTGGCTTGGACATTTTCATGATCTTGCAAATTTCTGAATCTGCCCAAGTAGACAATGCGCATAAGGTGTCGGGGATGGACAGTCATGCTGGATGCTCGTAAAAGTTCGCCCCATCGGATGATATCACGGAGATTGAATTCCCAAGGACTCCCTTCCCGGCCAAAGTTCCGTTTGTCGACAACTTCATGATTCAAGCGAGTATTGAATGCAATCATGTCACGGAGGACTTGTTCATCACATTCTTTGTATTGTTCCCGGCAGACAACCAGCATATCATCGGGGGTAAGCTCCTCTACGTAAACCTTCGTGAAGCGATCAAGAAAAGACTTTGGGAGGCCCTTCCTTCCACCACCCTGGTGCAACGGGTTCTGAGCAGCGAATACGCGAAAAGAAGGATGCCGAGTAAAGCTGCGTCCCAGTTCAGGTATGTAGACCGTGCCACGATGATCCAGTACCGCATTCAAGCCTTCAAGGACTGCTTGAGGGGCGAGATTCATCTCGTCGAGAAGAACCCAATGGCCCTGTTGCAAGGCTTGTAGGAACTCCGCAGTTTTCCAGGCGAACTCTCCTGGTGTACCATTCTCCACGGGTAAGTCAGACCCAAACAAGTCTATCAAATCGGTCTGGTCTGAAAGATTGATACGACACAGGTGGTAACCAGCGATCTTCGCCAAGGCAGTGACGAGAGAAGTCTTCCCAACGCCCGGGCTCCCCTCTAGGAGGATCGGCTTGCCGACTTGGCAGGCCCTGATCACTCGCAAAGCGTTTTCACGAGCGGTCGGTGCTTGAAGATTGAAACTGTGCATCATGGGGTTTTCTGGACCCTTACGGAGGGAGAAGGGCCCGAACTGAACAAAGATGGACAAGTCATGGGGGTGAGAAGACATAGACATATCTGTGTCGAACGGGACAAGTTGGCGCAGCATGTGAATGGCCTCATCCTTGATCTGTTGCGGGGTCTGTAATGAATACGTCGCTGTTTGTGGTAAGGAACCCAATCCATCCAGAAGAGTCATGCGGGCCCCATGATGCTGGCGTACAAATGAATTCTTGGGGCAGTAAAAAAAGGTCACAGACTCACAAATATTTCACTCGCTGGCATGACATCTTCTCCATGAGGAGCAAACACGGCATTTGAAAATGTCACCCAGGCCTGGAGAAGAGTGAGAAGCGGAGACCTGTCTTGCCACGCGCGACTTACCAGCATGTCCCGTAACGTACCGATAGAACGGTCGCCGATTCTCTCATGTAACCAATCGATAAACCGCAAGAGTGGCGCAGTGAAGACTTTCAATACATCATGGGTCCAGGAATTCTCGATAATCATCCGGAGGTCCGATGGGTCGTCGACTGGGGGCACCCAAATCTCTGTGAAACGATTCCGAAGCGCAGGGGATAATTCCTTCTTCCCGTAATCACCACCTGGATTCATCGTCGCGAGAAGCTTAAAGGACGCGGCAGCGCGCACAACAGGATATTCCCCATCGGTGCCCCCCTGCTCAGCAAGTACAATGATCCGGTCGGGCTCTAGCACGCTATTAAGCCTTTCAAGCACCGAGTCGTCGGCCAACGAGATCTCGTCAAGTAGGAAGACATCACCGCCCCGCATGGCTCGAATAAGAGGTCCATCGTGCCATTTGAATAGGGACTCGGACATGAGAAGGTTCTTCTGTGACTCTCGGAGAGCCGCCTCCAGCGAGGAGTCGAGATCTGTCTTCAATAGCGCGGAGATCTGGTTAAGCATTCCCTGAGTGTTCGTGGGTACGCTGGCAACACCGGCGCGAGAGAGGATAGACAATGCATTGCGACAAACATCTGAGGAAGCTGTTCCGCGATTGCGCACTGGTCGCAAACCACCGATTAGGTCTGCCGTTTCTGTATTTTGATGACAGCTGAGTGTGTGTAACTGCTTCGACGTGATTTCGGCATACAGTTGGCAAACGGATGTTTTGCCCGAACCAGTCTCTCCCACCAATAAAACTGGCTCGTTGAACCTCAGAGCCCTAGAAACTAGAACAAATAGTCGTCGCATGGCGTGGGTCCAGATCATTTGTGTGGATGAGGGTACAGGACATCCAAGACGCGCTTCCATTTCATCACCTTGTAGAGTGTACAGCGAGTTCTCGTCGATTCGAACTCTCATGACAGTCTCTATGACTTCTTTGACCACAAGCTTGTCTTCGATGTGCCGAGCTCGTTCTGCGAGAAGCATGTAACCGTTTTCTGCAAGTTCTTGGTACCCTATAGCATCTCTTCCGGCCCACCTGAACAGGTCTCGGAGGGTAGCAAAGCCCTGTTTACTTTCGAAAACACGCCCAGTCTGACGGCGCTTCTGCAACTCTTGGAAGACACTGACAATTTTATGCCCATAAGAGGGAGCAATTCGACATCGTTGGCACAAGATGGATTCTAATTCTGCTTGTGGGACATCTTGAAAGTGAACTTCGAGGAAGCGGTTGCGGAAAGCACGTGACAAAACTTTTCGGCCACCATATAAGCCCGGGGGATTTTGAGTAGCGAAGAGCATGAAGTGAGGATGAGGCCGAACAACTTCATGGGTTTCCGCTATGACCAGTTCGCGATTGTCATCTAGTAATCGATTGAGGGCTTCAAGGACGTCACTTGGTGCAAGATTCAATTCATCTAACACGATCCAATGGCCGTGTCTAAGAGCGTGGACAAGTAGACCATCCTTGAATACCAGCTTGCCGGTGATTGGATCGGAGACGTAAGACCCGGTATACTCCTGAATGTCGGTATGTTCGTGATTGTTAATGCGGATGAATTGATGACCAGTTCGGCGGGCAAGGTACTCGACTGCACTGGTTTTTCCACTGGATGTCGGGCCCTCGATAAGCACTGGAAAACGACGAGTAAGGACAATCCGGGCAAGGTCAATTAACTTCTTTTCCACAGACGGAGTCATAACGTAGTCTTCCACTAAATCGACATGAAGTGGGCCCTTCTCCAGGTAAAATGGACCAAATTTGACGAACTCGTCGGCAGAGCGAGAGGCGGGATGGGATGGTTCCTTCGTCAACAGAGACTTGGGATTACGGACCCCAAAGAGAATGTGTTTGTATGCGAGACTCGTGACGGTATCCGCGCTGGGCCCATCGAGTACCATGGTGAACGCCATTAAGCAACCTTCCCATAGCGCCCGTCGCAAACCGTACGTTGTGGAGACATCGGCCGCAAAAGTAAGAGCACGGGCGAGTGTCCGCATGCTGTAGTGAGGACGATGGTTTGATCCGTCAGCCAACTGACGATCCTCTGCCAATTGTTTAATAGTGGCATAAAAATCGGCGATGTTCATAATTGCAGCTTTGTCTCCGACCGCGCAGTGACCGATATACTGGTTAATGATGCTAACAAGTGTTTCACGGTCTGCATCCGGCGGGGGGACGTCAACCTCGGTGAAGCATGCCCTGATATTGGGAGGGAGGTCTTTTTTCCCGACATCTGTTGCGGGATTCATGCAAGCGAAAAGGCGGAAATCAGGGTGACGGGGAATTGCCTCCAATGAACCTTTCTCCGTCAAGGAAATGGATGCTGTTGGGCCGCTCAGGAGTCCAGTGATGCATTCAAGCGTTTCCGGACTTGCTAGGTTGATTTCATCAAGAAGCATCCTAATGATAAGTCAGATCTAAACCTCATGATTAATCAACGCAAGCAAACACACCAATCGCCAGAGCGAAGTGCCTTGACGAGAGGACCCTCCACAAAGTCGAAAGCAAATTTGCCTTGCCCTTGAGCATGTTGGATATCAAACTCGTTAATCCCGTGTTGAAATTTGTCCCAGGCTTCCGCAGACTGTCGTAATAGTGTTTGATCAAGTTTTCTCCGCTTCCTTGGTCCCTCCGCTTCTGTTGCGGCCAGAGAGGGTTCCCTAAGAAATTGATCAAAAATCAGTTCGTGTTTGACATTCGACACTCACTCTGCACCATCATTGAATTTTAATTCGATACGCTCCTTGGCGAGGCGCACTGACTCTCGCCAAAGAACCACCGCTCTCCTCCATTTGCCCTCCTGGACTGCTTTCCTGACGGATTCCTCAAACTTGATATTCTTCTTTCGACTGAAGGTTTTTCCAAAAAGTTCAAGAAATTCTGCATGAAGCCTCGAAGCAGGAACACGAGCATCCACTGGCTTAAAACCACCAAGCAGATCTGAGGATTCCGTTTGATGGGAAAGGTTGAGCGAAATTAGGGGGCGATGGAGCAAGGAAGCAAGGTGAGTGACAGCACTGGTCTTTCCAGTACCAGTCTCGCCGGTCAAGAGAACAGGTTCGCAAAGGGATATGGCAGTGGCGATCCGTGAAAGGAGGCGCACTGCAGGTTTGTGCACCGCAAAGGGACGCGTTGGCGCAATGAGAAACATCCGTTTCGGAGGTCGAGCAGGGAGACGTACGCGGCCAACACGGACAGCAATGATATCACCGTTTTCATTTTTCTCTTCCTCGAACGCGGGAACCCGCCCACTGAGGATCCACTGCCGACGCTCGAGGTCTAGGCCAATGTGGTCGGCAACGAGAGCAGCGATACGATCAGAGTGGGCTTGCGCAGGGGCAGTAAGAACGCCTGCACCGAAGAAGACATCTCTAGCTTCAAGGAAAAGCTCCTCTCGAAAAGCAAGATTTGGAAAGAGCGCAGCGATAGACATGTCGTCTTGGTTGGAAGTTGCTACATGCGTGGAACTATGGGATGAAAGGACGAGAGTCTCCACCCGCCGGCAATACCTTTCCAGTTCCCTCAGGTCAACAGACCTACTCGAAGCCGTCGTCCCCAGTCTCTGAATCCCGGTCCAAATTTGTATAATTCCCCGTGTAAGCGGTTTCCCTAACCGAGGAAACCGCGATTCAATGATCATTCTGACTTCATCCGACGACGGCGTATTGATGATGAGCTCCTGGAACTTGTGCGCCCCGTAGAAGATTGGACTCGGAAAGTTCCCGCTCGTCGATGGGACTACTGAGCGCGTCGCGAAGATAGCAAAGCATTCGGAGGCCCTCACCCTGCCTCTATTGGGAACGTCTATGCTCGCGCGACTACCAATCCACGTGCCGGGGGCCAGAGACTCGACAAGGGGCTTGATGAGTCCCAATACTTCCATACTGGCGCGATCAATATCCTTGAAGACCAACCACTTCCCTTCTCTCATGGCACGAATAAGTACACCATCTTTCCATTCGAATGTCCCGAGTCGTTTCGGAGAGGAAACGTAGGATCCGAGCAGGGATCGAGGATCGAGGGAGGTGTCGGCAAGATGTATAGTTACAATTTGGTTGTTTGCCGTAGGGTACAACATAGAGGCAAGCTGCGAGAGAAGAAGTGACTTTCCAGACGAGGGGGGAGAAGTCATGAGAACAGGTAAGCGGAGAGAAGTGAAAATTGCGAGCTGTCGCAACGCTTCGATTGCGGAAGGTGTCATGACAGCCTCCACAGAAGAAGGGGGAGAAGGAGAAGATTTTAGCATAAGTATACCATGAATATTAGTAGTCCATGGACTGGAAAAGCAATTTCAGAACAATACAAGGATACTCCAAGTCGGAGAGCCTTACGATAAGTCATCATTGGTGAGGCGTTGAATCCTGTCGCCTTCAGAAGAATAGAAGTCGAAACTAGCGGCAACGGAATTGCGGAATCGGTGGATTCGTTCGAGTTCCAGCGCGGGCATTAACCACCCATCGATGACAATTCGACTTCCATCAACGTTATAACCATACGAGAGTGGACATTCGACCACGCAGCCCTCACCAAGAATTCGGGTCTCCAACTGAACGCGCTCCACTTCGGCCATCCCGGTGTGTAATGAATAACATCGAATTGCCAGGTACTTGACTGCGGCGTCGGGGTGAGGTGCGGTGAAGAGAGTTGACAGATGTGATATGGGCCATAGGAGGTCACCTGGGAGTAGCCGGTTGGCTCGCAGCAAGCGATAGTAAGCAAGAAGTAGGTGATGCAGACGCATTGCATCCAACGTGGCAATCGACGAAGTTTCTTCGACAAAACCCAGTGGGCCTTGCGAGAAGTATGGCCGACGCAAAAATGCAAACAATATTCTATGCACGACTGAGAGTTTAAAGTTTAAGATATCAAAGAGGACTCACGGGAAAAGCTCCTCGTGGCTTTCTATCAACATGCAGAAAGCAATGAATCTGTCCTCGAAGTCTTCCAGGTCATGCAGCCATCTTGCGCACAGGTCAACCAGCAAGGGGCGAAACAGATCGGATATTGACACAGTGAGAGAAGGAACCGCCAGTAGCCGCGATAGTGTCGAAAGCAGGACCCCAGGTGAGGATGCGAGCGATATCTGAGTGATGTAAGTGGAGTCTGGAGGCAAGATGGCGAGCAATGCACGCGTCTGTTTGGGGAGATTGATCGAGAGGGGATCGTTGAGAGTAGAATGAGACGACATGGCTTAAGAAGATGACAAAGTTTGGCCGTGACGACCCCGAGCTCGTCGTCCTGGAGGACCTGGACAATGTCGAAGAAAAAATCAGCGAATCGCGCACGCACGTGACTGCGTCAAATACTATGCCTTCCCCTTATGGGTTATCCGATAGTTCTTCGGGCCCTGGCCACTTGACTCGAGCAAACATCTTCATCGCGCATAAATGGTTAAAAATACGAAAATCCTAGATATCAGAGGCAAAAGTCTTAAGCTCAACACCGCGACGGATGTTGTGCCACTCCTTGAGGGCTTCGACCCCACCTTGATCGAAGAGGTTCACTTGGGAGGCAACACCATCGGCATCGAAGCTGCACAAGAACTTGCAAAGTTTCTGGAGAAGGCTAAAAGCCTCAAGGTATCTTTTTCGACCATAATTTCCCTTATTCTCTCTGATCGTGAGTCAGGTCGCAGACTTCGCCGACATCTTCACTGGTCGTCTCATCTCCGAGATTCCGGACGCACTCAAGGCCCTATGTGATGCTATTGAACCCAAGGCAACACTCGTGGAAGTAAACTTCAGTGACAATGCTTTCGGCGTTCGCTCCATTGAACCGTTGCGCAACCTTCTCGAAAATAACCGCTTCGAGACTCTCCGGCTCAATAATAACGGTCTCGGTCCAGAAGCCGGCGTTTTGATTGCAAACTGGCTGAAGAAGTCGGCAGAGTTGAGTAAAGAGAAAGGCATAACCTCAAACTTGAAAACGGTCATTTGTGGAAGAAACAGACTTGAGAACGGATCTGCGCTAGCATGGGCAGATGCTTTCGCTGAGCATGGAACGCTGGTGGAGGTTAGGCTTCCGCAGAACGCCATCTGGACTGATGGGATAAAGGCACTCGCTGAAGGCCTATCCAAGTGCCCAAATTTACGGTACCTCGACCTTCAAGACAACACGTTCATCAAGGACGGATCCAAGGCAGCGGTTAGTGCATGGGCGCATGCCCTGCCGAGGTTATCTGCGCTAGAAACCCTCATCTTCTCAGACTGTGTATTGGCGGAGGAAGATGACGACGAGGTGCCACCACCGCTAGAAAGGCTTGCAGAAGGATCAAACCAGAATCTTGTGACTCTGGTGCTCCAGAATAATAACCTTAATGCGTCGACATTCAAGTTTTTTGCCAAGTCATTGCCTTCCTTACCCAAACTGAAGAGATTGGAACTTCAATGGAATGATGTTGACGAAAACTCGGAAGGTGACATTGACGCTATTCGACAAATCATGAGGCGGCGCAATGGAAAATTGTTCATAAACGAAGAGGAGGAGGAAGAGGAGGAGGAAGAGAAGGAAGAGGGGGAAGAGGAGGAAGAGGAGGAGGAGGAGAAAGAGAATGGAGTGGAAGGAGTGGAAGGAGGAGTTAGAGATGCAAACTTAAAGGAACAGGTATCGTCTGAGGGAGCTCAGAAACTGGAAGGGGATGTGAGCACACTTACTGAAATTATGAGCAAAGTCACTCTCCATTGACCTGCTCAGCTTTCATGTCGACGTTCAGCCCGCAAGTCGGGCAAAGTGGATTATATTGCTACGGATTTCAGCTATGTATTCTGGTTAGAAGGGTCGGGGACATATACCAGTTGACCACACTAACTTCGTACTACAAGTGGATAGAGTACTACCCCTCACTATGGACGAGATGCAGTCATGAACGAAACACAGAACCGCAACTAGAAAGCTTTTAGTTGACATCTCATCGGAGGGCCAAAGACTAATAAACATGGAAAACCAAACTAATATTGCTCCTTAGCAATGTGCTACAAGTTATTTAACTCTGGTCATCTAATTGTCTCCCCTCGGTTAAGGCTCACCGAGAAACCGGTAGGTGCATCCACCCCCCTTATCCACTCGTCGAACCAGATCTGAATGTTATCCGACAACAGCTTGTTCATGCAGTGAGTACATAACCAGTCAGCCTTTTTCCAGTCCTTGTACTGCTCTGAGCGGATATCAAAGATCTCTTCAATGAATTGAGGGTACGGAATTGACTCGATCGCCTCCGTAAAAGAAACTAGCAATCCCAGAGATCCCCTCTCGAACAACAGGAAGCTTGCCAGGCAGGAAGGAGTAATATCCAGGATCATGTATTCCCAATCTACGAGGGCGACCGGTTGTCATCGAGGAACAAACTTTTGAAAGAGCAGCTTACTGCAGAAACTCCATAGCGAACCTCTTCCAGAAAGAGAACGAGATCCTTCACATCGACTACCTATAGAAGGCGGGTAAGCTATCGTTATAATGAGTGGCCAGAAGAACACACAATCAACACTGTTCGAGAAGTGATCATCGAGTACAAAGTGTTGCCGCGTGGTTGACAGTACTCTCCCGGTGGTGGCTGATGCAATCTCTGATGCAAAGAAAGCGTGGGTCATAGCTCGCCATATGCCATACCAGTGGGAACCGATGTGACGAAAAGATGGCCATTTTCCTCTGAAGGCGTCCAATGTGACGGCAGGCCCACTCCAGACGAGATAAATATCGTCCCTGTCACCGAATCCTAGGTGTGAATCTTGAGAGGGAGTACAGATCACCAAATGAAGGGGTGCTTACGTGTCGGTCGTGAGGTGTGCTTAACCAAAGCCCACTTGGCAAGATCCAAGAGGAATCTATGTATCTCGTCAACGCCCAAAAGTTCGTTTTCTCCCAAGCTCAACAAGAAGGATATCTGATTCGTAATAATTGACTCTCTGAGCTGCAGATGGTCGTCACTGCTGAATTCAAGTCTTCCGTCCAGTTGTGCTTCGGGCCCGTACATCGCAGCAAGAAGCCAGAACCTATAAACTGATTGCTGAAATCTGCGCGACTCTGTTACCGTGAGTTGGCTGCTCCTGGACCTGGGATCTTTTTCCCTTCAGCAGGTGGTCAGTGAGACGTCGCCCCTTTGCAATACGCTTACCGCCAACTATATATATCTTCGAGCGTCTGGATGACGGCAGCACGATCCCGCAGATGGCGTGCTTGTGCAGGAGTGATCGTGAAGTCTTGGGGAAAATCCACCTCCTGATGAAGCTCATATGCTAATGCCGAACCGTCGAGATACCTGACGAGACGCATGGCCTGCGGTAAAGCAAAATCGAACTGATTATGGGCTACAGCGGCAAGTATGGAGTTTTGTCGACACCGAAAGACAGCATAAACAAACTTTGAAGATGAAATGAAAGCCTGCAGGCTCTGAAAACTGGGCAGAGCCATCAAGAGGCAGTCCGTAAGATCAGGGTGGAACGGGAATGTCGTCAAGGTTGACATGGCGTAGTGAAGCGAAAGTCGTTATTTGCTCAGTTGATAGGGTCGAGGAGAACGCGCGAGGTCGCACGAGGAAAGCGAGTAAGCGCCCATGGTGCCAGTGCTACTAGGATGGGGACCCGAGACTAGGCAGTGGCTGTGTAGCACGCGGAAATTAATGGTGCAAGTCGATTCTACGCCCACATCAGCGGTGAGAACCAGTCATGTTCCCAGACAGTGGGCAATAGCTTTGCATTCAAGATTTGACCACAGGTAGGACCACCGCACAATGTTATCCGTTTCGAACAGCGGCCCTGACGGACATGCAAGAGTAGCAATCGAACTCGCACTACCTTGCCTTGCAAACCATCCATCTGCCCTGGATCCCCTCCTTGGGCCGAAGCTGCCCATCCTGGCATCTCTCCCGTACCCATTCATCAAATCGCACCATGGTCGCCTCGGAGCCAAAGCTATCAAAGAAAAGCCGCTTCCCTAGCCACACCTGCGTCTCGTCAGATGAAGAGAGTTCCCGGTATGCGTTTCGGACGACCTTCCAAGCCTCGTCGCGTGCTTTTAATCGGAGCCGGGCGACTAATACGAGCACAGCATTCCGGAGCAAATCAGGGGACACAGTTGCGACTGTGCCATTCGAAGACGGCATTGGAACCAAGTGTTTGAACGCATCAGGGTGCGATAGCTTGTCGAACTGAACAAAGTTCGAGGTGCGCAAGCTTCGAGACAACGCTGAGATCCACGAATATGCGGGGGACGGTCGTTCTAGCAGGTTTGGATCAAGGTGTTTAATCTGTTCCAGATACGTTTGTTGGGAAGGAAAAGAGATGACGAGTTGGTGGAGGAGCAGGATTAGGATGGTGGTGAGACGGAATGGCTGGGGATTTGGACTCGTTAGGTAGACATACGGCACCAGGCGAGACAGGATAGAGGTTGTTTGCACCGGCGAGTCGAAGACGACCGATAAGTAAAGCGAGGTTTCGTAAACTGGTTGAGAGATTCAGACACGTCGTGGAAACCGAGCTAGCTTATTGACCTTCCAGCGTAAAGGCATCTTTCCGGCCAGATGCGAATAGACCCTCGCGGAGTTTCCCTACACAACAGCTGGTTACATCGACCCGTGCGAGGCTGATGCTGTTCAACCTCACTCACTTAGCAATATTAATATATTCTCCTGATTGTCTTTCTTCTGTTTTTGCACGGAATCTATCCGGAATTTTGTAGAAGAACCAGCCCCATACAAATCCCAGAATGTCCTCAACTATGCCATCGAACGCACATTGGCATCACAATAGTTCAGAACATTTGAGAACCGGCCAGGGGCTACAACGTACTTTCTTGTCGATAAAGCTTCTAAACTCTTCCTGGACGATGTGTTCTTTCAACCTAGACGAGGAGTCAGCGTTCTCGGAAAGAGAAGTTATTGATGCACCCACGAATCACCATCTTTTTCGAGACCACTGCTGCGACTAACGGAGGCAATAAGTTCCATGCGACGGTCATGATCGTTTCTTCGTTCACCGCGTCCAATGTTGGGTGGTACTCCGAGCTGGGCACCTGGCAGAACAGTGCGTCGACTTCGTCCTCGCGATGCCCGAGTGGATGGTCTCATACGCTCAGTTTGTAGTGGAAATCTTTGGCAGGTCAGACGGACAAAAGTTAAAACTACCCGAGTTTCTCACGTTCAACTACTACAGTAGACCAAAGCTCGAAAGACATCCAAGATATTGTAAATGGCCATCCTATCTACTCATGGGACCTCGTGACAAGTATTCATTTCCTTCAAAGCCATTCGCCCTTGAAAGCCCAGAGATAGACAGTCTTGGCTATATGGACCACCAAAGCATAACCCGCGATCATAGCAACCAAGTAGGCGTAGAACATTGGCTCAGGGGGCGTCAATTGCAGGGAAGAGTTGAGCTTGGGAATGTATGGAATGGCCATCGATACACAAGCCATCCCAAAGGTAACAAGGACGACAGACAGGGAGGCTCGCGATTGGATGATGGGTATCTTGTGAGTCCGAAGGAACTGAATGATGAAGAGCTTTTCGGGAAATCATTAGGACATGGTACATAGCGCAAACTGGGTCTCATACCTGGGTCAGGGAACCTTCCAAAAACCAGTTTGTCTGGGCGAGTGGGACCAGGGGAGAGTCTAATGTTCGAATCCTGTAGTGGAACCTTTGACAGAGTCAGGTCAAGAAGATTAAAATGACACGCTAACTTACCAGTTGATGGAGAATGTAATGATGTCAAATGGACTGGAGAAAGGGCCCAGGCAGACCATGAACCGAACGATGGACCAAGCACTCCATGTTTTAGGGTATTCAAGATACTCGGGATCCACATTGTCCCTATCCAAGAATAAGCATACCATTCAAGGACAGAGGGAAAACACAAACCAAGGGATTGATGCCTGAGAGAAGTCATAGAGTAGGTTTTGAACTAGTAACTGCAACGGCAACATCGGCTGATATGGTAACCAAGCAGAAGCGACTATAGGATTTGTTACATTAAGACCTGCTCGAACATAGCCGTAGAACGTACCCAAGACAGAGAAGACATTTCCAAAGTTCGATGAGCATGCCATCTTGATATACTTGACAGTGTTCAAAAGCCTGTTCGCAGGCGTGAGTCCCATGGTTGAACGACTGGGTTAGAAACTCACGTGATCCTGCCTTCGACCACACCACGCGCGACAACGCCCAGGCTCTTCTCCAGCAGAATGACATCTGCTGCCTCTTTGGCGATCTCCGTTCCTGAATCCACGGATATACCGACGTCGGCGCCGCGAATGGCCAAAGCATCGTTCACTCCATCTCCCAGAAATGCGACAGCACGGCCGCCGCCACCAGCGCGTAGGGCCTTGACCACTTCAAGCTTTTGGTATGGCGACAACTTCGCGAAGATAACGGCTCGCTCAATCGTCTCGTTGAAAAGCTCGCGATCCTTGGCTAGTTCTGCGAGCTGAGGTCCCGTAACGATCAGGCTCGACTCATTGATACGTTCAGAGGACATGTCAGAGGCTGCTTCTTCATCCTTTGGGGACCGTGTGTCAGTCATATTCGTGAGGTTGAGGGGATTGAAAAGGCCCAGGTCACGGGCAACTTTGGCAGCTACTGCTGGAACATCTCCAGTGAGAATTCGCACCTATGTGACATTGATCAATGCCATAATATGAGCATATTAATCAACGGGTTACGATACCTGGACATGGAGGGTTCCAAGTCTCTGGATCGCTTCAGCAGCGTCCGGCTTTAATGGGTCCAACAAGGCAACAAAACCAACGAAAATCAAGTCCTCCTCGTCCTCGGATGAGATCGTCGTCCCCATTTTGATGGATGCCTTACGGCAAGCAACGGCGATCAACCGGAGTCCATCCTCATTCATTCGCTGGGCAGAATTAAGAATCTCAAGGCGATCAAGTTCCGTCAAGGGAGTGGATGAAGATGGGTCGAACCCGATGTTTTCAATCGGTTTCGAAAACTCTTCACACTTCAGGGCGGAAATGGATCGCTCTAGAACCTCCTCTACGGCCCCCTTGGTTATCAACAACGCTCCTGGCTCACCTGCAGAGGGACGGTGTGCGAGGACCGAGAGCATGCGACGCGTAGAGTCGAATGGAACTTCACTGAGCTTAGACCAGCCGTCTAGTTGGACATCACTAAAGGAACCCTTCTGATCTTCGTCGACGTAGTCCAGGATGGCACGGTCAATAGGACTGCGGGATCCCGTTTGCAAGGAGGAATTAATGAAGGACAACTTGATTGGAAGGTCTGATAGTTCGCCCTTAGCGTTGACCGATTTTGCAGCACGAACGAGGTCAGCGGTCAATGTACCCGTCTTGTCAGAGCACAGGACGCTGACAGCACCCATGTTTTGGATGGCGTCAAAGCGCTTTACAATAACTTTCTGCCTGGCAATGCGAACAGCCGACAAAGCCAAGTTGGAGGTCTTCATAACCACAGTGAGCAATGGACAGTCTTGAGGAATGGAAGGATCCCCACCACTATCATGGGAAGCATCTCTGGGGTGATCCCAACCGCAACGGCAATCGCAAACATGACAGCGCCTTTCCAATCCTTGCTGACCGCTCCTTGGACGATAAATACAGCTGGCGCCATCACCTATGATGTATGATTTAGTGGTGCAAGGTAATGAGATGAAGATGTGAACTCACCGCCATGAAGGCCAAAAGGACATAGCTGACTTTGCGGATACCCGTCTGGATGGCATTCTCTGGGCGCCTCTTGTTGAGCTCCTCGGCGATGGCAGCCATGTACGTGTCTTTCCCGGTAGAGACCACGATCGCACGACCGTTTCCGGCGGCAACCGAGGTTCCGGCCAAGCAGACGTTATAATTATCCAAGAGATGGAATGGCTCAGACTCGTCTACGGCAGTCACACGGACGACCTTGTCTATCGGCAGCATCTCTCCTGTGAGAGATGCCTGCGAAACAGTCAATGCCTCAGCAGAGATGACAATACAGTCACCGGGGAATACGTCACCACCTGACAACTGATGAGACTTGAAAGATCAGGAGGACGGGAAAGAACATACTGGCGACAGAAACCACGTCCCCGGGAACTATGTGTCTCAAATCGATTTCGATCTCCTGAGGGACGGAGCTCACGTGACGTATGACACGAACACGCGTCACGATGGACTTGGCTAACTTGAGTGCCTGGACCATGGACTTTACTTCTTGCCAGTACCTATGCAAGGAGGTGGTGATGTCAGCGAGACGAACGAGGAGCATGCAAGAGAGGGACCTCAAGGAGGTGGAAGCGACGACCATGGCTATCATGACTACAAAGGTTGGCACGGAATTCGTCGCGATGTTGATCAAGGCGAGAATTGTCAAGAGGACGTTGAAGGGATTCCAAAGAGCAGTCCATAAGAGCGACAGTGCGGCGAGGGGGCGTTCGTTGACTGGTATGTTCAGACCATGGGCGCTGAGGACCTGAGCGGCGATGTCCTCTGACAGACCGTCGGGGCTCCAAGTAGGCTCAAGGCTAGAGGGACGGTAAGAGCAGGGCGCAAGCAAGAGGATGGTGTAAAGCCTACTCGAAGACATTCGAAACAGGGACGCGAGCGAGGCGAGCAAGCTTGGCGGTGATCTCGGCCTCCTTGTTCTGAGCGGCCATGTTGGATATGTCTGGACCGTGCTTCTCCGATCTGGGACCGACCCTGAAGCGGGAAGGAAGGAGGCTCGAGGCGGAAATGGCATCGAATGAGAATCGCATGATGAACTTCTGTTCGGGGCTTGTACGCAGGTGCAGTGAAGCGGCGCAAGGGACATACCTTGATGGTTGGAACAGGCGTTCAAGGGTGTGTTACCTGGGGTGGCGAGCAGACTGGGCGGCATGTCAGAGGAGGGGGGGGACGCGAGAAGGGAGAGCTGGACGAACAAAGACGCAGATATAGGCGCACAAAAACTCCCATCTGTTGGCTAGTGTGTCTGGGGAAGGCATGGGTGGGCTCGTCGAGGTTTTATAGGCCAGACAGATTTCGAAGCTCCGACGCGACAGGCCCGGAAGGAAGACCGACCGCATGCCAGCGGGTGGGCGATGAAGATGATGCTGGGAAAATTTGCCATTGGTTAGCGTATTACGACATATCCGACCTTTGAAAACGCGACGAGTCCCACGGCCGGCTGGCGATCGACTCGGCGGAGCAACTCCGTGCCGCATCCGAATCGGCCGATCGCGATCCCTGCGACCGTTTCACGCAGCGACGTGTGGACCACGCCATAAGTATATTCGCGGCAAGACCCTGCACGTCGACCGTAACTCGATTAGAGTCGGAAATTACGCTACTGGCAGGCACACTCCCATATCCAACGGACATTCATTTTAGCCTACTCGTGCGGGCCATGGGCGCCGACAGCCTCCGCGACCGTTCCTAGAGCCAGAAGTACTTGGACCCCCGGATACTCGTGGCATCAGCACGAGCGTCAGAACGATGCAGCAGGATCGCCCTCTGCTCTCTCTTGTCTTTGCGTTCCTCCCGAGCCGGGATTCGCCAGAGTGGCTTTGGAAATGGCAAGTGACTTTTCCATGTCTTGCGTGATGCGATCTAGGTCTTCACTGACCTTTGCCTTGGCTGCTGACACAGCTACCTTATCGTCCGCCTCGACACTGCTTGCAGTGGCTGCCCATGCGTTCTCCAGCTCCTCTTCCCATCCAAGCTCACGACAGAGCTCTCGCACGATATCGTCGCACCTTCCTAAAAAAACAACATCGTCTTGTCTCTCAAACTTTCCGACCTTGTCCAGATTGATCAGAACGCGAGGACAGTCGTCTGGTACCAAATCCACCAGGGATGCAAACGGTTGGACAGTCAACGACGTTCCGATCACTATCAACAGGTCAGCATGTCGCAGAGTGCGGATGGATACATGAAACTGTGGCGGGAGCTTGCCAGAAATCAGCCCGGAAAACAATGCCGCCGGAACCCAGGGTACATACAGCCTCTCCAAAGAACACAATGTCGGGTTTGACCAACCCATTACAGTATTCGCATCGTGGTATCGCAGCGTTCGTGACGGCTTTCCTGATCTTCTCGTCGTCATATGGGCGTTTGCATTCGATACACCGCTGTGTGGCAAAACTTCCGTGCGCCTCGATGATCTTCTTCTCTGGGACTCCTGCTCTCCGCTCAAGCGTGTCAATGTTTTGGGTAAAACATGTGTGGAGAAGATGGTGTGCATGCAACACTTTGATAAACGCGTGAGTGAGGGTCGGCCGATATCGACCGGGGTAAAGCTCCTTTGCAAGCGTATAAACTTGGCCGCCATGAGTCGCGATGCTGTGCACGTGCCTCGCAATCGATGACTTACAAGGCACCGGGTTCCTTCGAAAGAAGTCTATCTGGAATACTGCCTCTGGATACGGTAACCTAAGTCGAGCCAAGTTGGCCTGCTCGCTAGTCAGGCGAGCAGGACACCTTGATCACAAGATTGTGTGCTCACATATAATCCTAAGGGAATTGGAATCATTCACAGATCAACGACACAAACCACCCACCCGTCTCCGGTGATCTGAAGTCAGGGATGCCAGCAGAAGTACTGACGCCTGCTCGATCTTGAGCCAATCACTCCGGGTCGACAACCGAGGCAACTCTTACCAGCACCCAACTACATCGCTCGCATTAATCTCGTGAGACATGTGAAGCAGCAACGATGCAATCACCATGAGGAATACGTTCCGACAGCTGTCAGATTTCATGTACTTGGCGAGCGACTGGAGATCGTTTTCCTCCAAAACTTTCGGGGAAAGTTCATGGGGATATAGGTGAATGCTCATTGAGACGGATAGAGAGCTGTTGGTGCCAGATCAGTGTATGGCAAGTGGTCGGGGGGATCGAATGCTCCGTAATGATCAGTACACTCGACCGGTGTGCGAGTCTGCCGATGACATTCCCGGAAGAATCCGTGTCCGCAAGGTGTGACCTAGTCTGGTGACTTGGACCCCTGCAATCAGCACTTTGTTATCTATTGGCGAATGGCTCGAGCGCCATGGATCCCGGCAGTATGGGAGCCGAACTGCATGTACCTGGTTCCCGTCGGGAAGAACGTTGCAATAATACAAGTCTCACTCGGTACGTACGGCGATATGGGGCCCCTCGTGACGACCATTTTCCGGATTTATTTAGACAAGTATGTACAGAACCCTTGCCATGGCACAGACTCAAGATTCTGTGATATGCCATCCCGCGGACTCCACGACCAACCTGCCGCGCCATAGCCCTGGCCGTGGGGCTGTTCAGGTGGTTGCCTGGCGGATGATCACACTGGCAGGCGGACGTTCTCGTGATGCGGTCCCTGTGGATTCTCCATAGCCATAGTCGGGCACGTATATACCTGTTGCAGGATGGAGATTCAAAAAGATGCACCGCACAGCTCAGAATGCACAGCCCGTTCGAGGAACTGTCACTACCAGCTTCACTGCAAACGGAAGGGGCAATTTATCCCCGACTGCGAATGGTTGTACCTTACTTTCCTCAATGATGAGAGCCTTTCAGCGGAGAAAGACACGATCCAATCAACTGGAAATTGCGCTGGGAGTCGACTCAGAACGGGGAACCACTAATGGAGAAACGCGCACATGCAGAGCGGGAAAATGGACATGTGTCCATCGACCCTCGAATACCCAAACGACCTCTTGTGTAGGCTGGTACAAGAATGCTGAATGCAGCCTTACAACCGCCGGGGTCCGAGCTCCCGTTCTTGAGCAAGTTCGACAATCTGGTCAAACCCAGGGTACTCCGGAAGATTGAGCTGAAACTTTTCCTCCATGGCTCTACAGTCAGCGTCAGGATCATGGTGAGAAGACAAGTATTGCGAGAGCTGACTTGGGGACAAATCTCCCTCCAAGGAAATGTCTTCCTTTGAAGAACCGCACTCCTTCCTTCGGTGCAGTCAAGCTTACCAACACATCCGGCACAATACCGATCCCTTCCTCGTTTCCTTTTTCAACATCCCATCCACTAGGAATGTCGACTGAAACTATCGGTTTTTTCGAGGACGAAATGAGTGGTAAGACTTCGTCGAAAGGTGCGCGAACGGGTCCCTTGAATGAAAACCCGAAGATGGCATCCAAAATGACGTCCGATGATGAGAGGGTTGAACGGAGCATGTCGAGGGTGGTATCAGGGGGTAGCGACTTGATGTTCATGTTATCACACTGCTTGTGCAGCCGCTGTTCTCGATTTCGTGAAAAAGGCAGTTCGGACCAATGAATAAAGGGGATGAACCTTGTAAATGTCCTTCGAACCTGGCTGGTGAGCGTTAGTGACGTCTTCCATTAGATGTAGTACGTACGAAATAAAAATACCTTGGGCATATAGATCGTGGGTTCGTACCCAAACATGCCTAGTCGCGGTGGATGTCACCCTTCTCGTTAGTGGCCCATCTTGGCGAGGGACAAACCGAGGTGTCTTGCCGCTACTAATCCATCGCCACCTTGATTACCAGGTCCGCAGCAAACAAGAATCCTTGGGTGCGTGTGCTTTTCGTAAACTTTTGCAAGCGTTTGGGCACACGCGAGTCCAGCCAGCTCCATTAACTTCAATCACAGCGTGACCATCAAGCTCTGTCCGAACATCAATGATGCAAGTCGTTCTTTACCTGGTCAATGCTGAATGCTCCCCACGTATTCATGAGTTCCTCGTCGATCTAAGATGGTACACCGATAAAAGTGCGCATATACAACGAAAAACACTCACCTGTTGAGCAAGTTTTGCAGTGAGGTACCGGATGGACATGGTGGTCTGGTGGGAATCTTGGCGCCTGGTAAGTGGACAGGGGCTTCAAGCTTCGCATCGATTCAGCCTAGTCTAGTGATAACCGTACATAGTACGATACAACGAAGTAGCTACAATAACATCGTCCCTATCGTAAAAATGTAATAAAGTGGAGATGGGGCAAGACAGGCGAGACAAATGAGTGTTCTGTTGCATTCCAGGGCTGTTCATAACGACGCAGGCTTCGCACAAACACGGCGATGCTCGTCCCAGTCCTTCCTCTGGTGTTCAGGAGAGCAGTATTTGACCAACCTGCATTTACTACAGACAAGGCCGTGCGTGGATGGTTCGTCGGCATAGTCATTGCTGCTCTGAGAACCCTCGCCGCCGTCTGCATCTCGTTGGATCTCCTCGCTGAAACAGATCTCACAATCGATCCAATTGCACATTTCCTTTGTTTCAATCTTCTTCCCATACCGACCGCCGCGCTTTATTGAGAGAACTGTTGCTCCTTCAACACCCCGTCTGGGAAAGCGAATCATTTCGCAGTCGTCATTGCAGCAAGGGTTTGGACATCCACTAGGGAAGTCAAAGAAGATATCCTCTGCAGGTACGAAGAGAGGATGCGTGAAGAGAATTTGGGAGTAAGAGGTGGTCTGGTGTGAGAACAAGATAATGAATGGCGGTCTTTTCTCGTACAGTATTGCTCGAAAGGCAAGATCGATCTGAGGAAAACACGGCGTGCACCGCTGCTTGAGTAGCGTGTGACACAGTCGCATGTCTGAGCGGAGCGATAAAGGAATAAGGCTTTGTCACGAACAGAGGACAGGGGACGAACGATCATATTGGATTTGGCTCGCCATCCTGGGCTTACAGGTCCGACCACCATATGCATACCGACACACAAGTCTGAAATATTCGGTGACGTCGTCCATCTCTTGTCGCTTCATATCTGTCACGATAATGTATACATCATCGCAGCCGTGGTCGTGCATGCCTCGTAGAAGCATAAGCTCAGGAAGCTGGCAGGGAAGCGATAGGTACGGACTGAATTGAGATTAGAAGGAAGCAACGTACCATTGTGAAAACGACGGGCATCATGGACAGTTTTCTGTCTTGCATAGATTTGTGATGGTAGACGTGCGTAGTCCAGGTGCGGTCGAGGGGGATCAGACGACCAGTATCCACTGTTCGACAGAAGATATTCTCTGGTACAAACTCTCCTTTTTTCCAGACGACGACCTGACGTCTCAGAGTGTTAGATGCATGTTTGCGCTCCCTGACAGCTTGGAACCATTCCCAGTGCGCGTCGTTGCGATGTTCGAGCCACTTGTCGATTAGCATATCCGTGGCATCGTGGTCGAGCGTTTTGCATACAAGCTCGCTCATCGCGAGGATCGGCTGCGAGAGCGCGGAATAGTTTTGAACTTTCCTGCGCATCTGGTACAACCTTCGGGTTTGATTGTACGAGCCCAGTCACACCGGCCCTAAACGCCGATACATCCGAAATTAACACCCGCCTCATCACCGAGCGCTTCAGGTCTTTTTTATTTTTATTTTTATTTTTATTTTTGGACAAGCGATATACTACTGTAAGTAGCAACTGACAAAGTCTAGTCCTACTCAAACGCTAAGGCGGAGGCTACCTAAGGAGAACTCCAGTCCGAGGGAAAATGCTCTTATGCACGCCACAGTTATGGGGGGTGTGGGGCTCCGTACACACTACCTGGTCTCTGTTGGAAATATTCTAGATAAGGTACTTACAGCTTACATAAGCAACAGTTACATCGCACCTTAGTTACCTTAGTATTACTTAGTGACTTACTGAGTATTCCATAGGTTATGAGCCCTGGTGACTCTCAGTAACCCAACAGATCACTCACTCTCGCATCTAAATTGACCATCCCAATGCTCCGAAAGGACGGGAAATATGGCGTGAGAAGGTCGAACAAAGAGTTGATGCCCGTGGACTTCGAGGGTATATCGACGGATCGATTACCGTTGACCTGGAAAATGAACTAGATGAACAGCTTGACGCAGCAGCTCAAAGCCAATTCATATTCGACATCCCGGACTCCATCCACATTCACATGGTCCGAATTGAGACTGCATTCGGACGCTGGCAACACCTACTCAAACAGTTCGACAAGCCTACTACGACTATACTACGACAAATTCCAGTACTACCCAATCACCGGAATAGTGCAACACCAAAGGTGGCTGCACGCGAACCCGAAAAGTTCGCCGGTACCTGTCGAAAGTGCGGAGAGCATGGCGAACGCACCAAGCCCGCGAGGCGAGAAAGCGCACAGCACTACCCACTAGACCCGCCACTTGAGGAACGAGTCGGCGAGAAGGCTGGAAAGGATGTCGAAGAAGTCAGGAGAGTCAGCGAGCCGACCGCAGCGCGAGGGTCAGGCGAGGACGCCACGAACCCTATAGCTGACGGCGTAAGCCTTGTGACCCCGGCAAGCGGCCCACACCGCGACCAAGTCGAAACGGCCACCCAGCAGGTCCATGACGAGACCGCTGACATCCCGAATCCGAGCGATGGCAGCACTGAGCTGATCATACGGCGCGCATTGCGCGACCACCCAGACGGAGACGCCGAGAAGACGGACCTGGCGAGACCATCGAGAGACCCTGCAGATGCGACAGACAGGTCGACAACGTACCAAAACATGTCGATCGAGGGGGAGAGAGCGAGCGCATTGGCGCATAGTCGATCGACGACAGCTGACGGAGAAGATGATCAGCATGGCGAAACAGTCGACAACGACATATCTGAGAAACCCCCAGACATATCTCCACCACCTGTGACAGAGAACAAACCCCCGAGCATCGAGCTCGAGGGGGAGTGGCAGTTATCGACGAGCACCGACGCCACGCGTATCCGAGTCGAAATGGTCATGCTGCGACCATTGAGCTGCGACGAGGATGGCAGGGGAGTGCCGAAGACGCTGGAAAACATGTCAGAACACCCCGCAGGACGAGTGCAGCAGGTCGAGGGGGAGAACTCACCTGTAGCGACCTCAGACGAGTCGAGAAACCTGGGACGCGATACCAACGCAACGGGATCATTGAGGACCATCGAGGAGATCGAGCTCACGTCCAGGAACCTGTGCAACGCGTCAGAACGGGCACACAAGCGATCAGAACCAGGTGAGGAGGAGTACCCACCTGATGAGGTCCAGATCGAGCCAGACGAGCCAGGCGGCAAAACGGCCATACCAGGCGACCACCACAGCCCCAGGGAATGTCCTACAGGCGACGGGAATGAGCACGGCGGCGATACGAATATGCCACGTCAAGATACAGGGCCAGGAGGCCATAAGGGTGACTTGGAGGCGACGAGAGCCGTCGAGCACGATATGAGGTGCGGAAACGATGGCAACAGCATCAGAGACAATGGGAAAGAGTGCCGGATGGATGGCGCAATGAGCGGCGCGCGCAGTGACTCGAAACGAGTCGATACAAGACCGCTAGCCAGAAATGCAACAGGTCAGCACAAGCAGCGCAGATACGCAAAGGCGCACGTACCTGGGCCACCTAACCCATTTTCCAACCATATACGACATCCTACCGACCACCCAAACCCGCCGCGTCGCCGAGGACGACTAAAATCGCGACCTCGAAATGTCAGCCACACCCGAGCAAGAAAATATGCTCACCTCATCAATCCACCGCATCGCGACCACATCGGGCGACTCACATGCGACGGATATACCCTGTATATCAATGCATATACCATAAAACGGGTTACTCACCTGCGCATATAGATGCTACACCGCAAGGAGTTCAAGACCGCGTACACGAGATCAAGCCTACTTAGCCGAGCCGCGACTCACCACATTGGGAAACCGCGTGACCACAGTGCGACGCAACTTCACGGACGACCTCAGACAGCGAACACATTCCTTATTTCATAGGTATACATTCCATTACACTATTTTATTGCTACCTTTTATTTAGGCAAGCATCCCACCTATCAGGCTATGCTTGAGGGGGAGTGTTGGAAATATTCTAGATAAGGTACTTACAGCTTACATAAGCAACAGTTACATCGCACCTTAGTTACCTTAGTATTACTTAGTGACTTACTGAGTATTCCATAGTCTCCCCGTTCAACTAGGGGGCCTGGGTAGCTTGGTTTGTTACCCAGTTGTTAGGCAGCACAGATGGTGTGGTGATGACATGTTTCCAGGTTGTTTTGACTTGGTGTATCAGGCTGGGTTCTTGTCATGCGATCACGATTAAGTGGCCCATAGAGATACGGTCGTTGTCCATCGTTGGATGATCGCGTCGTCAGCTGGGTGTTGGTTGTCAATGACTCTGCTACATCTGAGGGACCAAATTAGGTAGGCCGACTCAGATAAGGATTCTTTGTAGCCTCATTTTACCGTTCTCGGTAGGGTCCTGTTCACGGGGCTGATTGCGCCCCAGCCGAGTATGATGTCTATGTTGTGTTGGCGCCATGGGCCCAGGCATGGCGCTTCAAGCTTCAAGTCTGATGCACTGCGTAACGACAAATGTAGTAGGTTTGTGAAGACGGCTGAAGCTAATCTAAACAGCAGGCGTGGAATTCGCTGACAGCCAGAGAACGCCTTTCTGTATCACGCTTTCTTTGCGTTGCTTACCAACGACCAGACGAAGAGCCGTCTGAGGACACCTTTTAATCATCATCCCTCAAAAGATCTTCGACTAGCTATCCACTGCCGATACGACGCTCCTCATGACTCTTTCAAAAGGAGACGGACCAGTACTTGACTTCGACAAGAACATCCTGGTCCGGGAGTCGATAGTTCTGGAACTCCAACTCGATGAGCTGGGCCGTAGCATGCTTGTTGCAACGAGAGACTTGGTGGGGGATGTGTTCTGAGCTGACTCAGGCGAGGCTGCTTGGAGAGGGTCGGTCATGGTTGGGTCCTTTTATGTGCTCTACTCACCCCAGAAGGATAATATCAGGGTTGGTTATGATAAGATTAGAGAACTGCCGAACGCTCTGCACAGAAGCAGCGGTGGGGACATGAGGCAATATGATTCTCCCTACTGCAATACAAACATGCAAACGCTATACAACAGGGCTGGTGTACTGAGAAATGTCCTTTACTTCTGTGGCAGTTTACGATTCAACGTTCAGAAATACATCCCCTGATTGTTGAGCTGACATTGTGAAAAGTCAAGCAGCAATATCCCGTAGTTTTTTCTCGTCAATGTGGGTGGAAAGCGGGAAGCTGAACTCGGCTGCTAGTTTACGCTTACTCGGGCCTTGGCTACTACTGTTCTGATTCGCTTGAATATGTGAATCTAGTCTCAAGTAACGTTTTCTGACGAGTCCGAGCGTCTCGCGTGGGTGATTGACGGGAGGTATGGGACTCCCTACTCACCAGGGAACCTCGAGTTTCTCCATAATTGCAGTGGCAGATACTAAACAGCCTCCAACTTCCTGGTGAGGGTGGGTGTCGCCAACGTGAGATAGCGATTGCTCCACTGAATCCGTAAGAGTTGAGTTCGCCGGCCGCGACCGTACAAGAATGCGTTCTACCAAAGCACACACGAGCTTAGAAGGGCCTTATTTCCCTAATCTCCACATCCCATCTTTGACCGTAGCCAGTTCTTCTCGTTTTGCAGCTTCCATGAAGCTAGCAAGTTGCTCGATGGTGCGATCATAACCAGGAGCAAGTCTAAGCATCGTTTGTATACGGTCTAGTGGTAGCGAACCCAGGTTTGTGAGCATGCCTTCAATAAACTGCACCAAGTCAGACAGTGCACCCAGATGAATGTGACAGCGTCTCTTCACCTTCCAGTAAACTTTCATTTGTTCTGCTTGTTGCTGCTGCACACTCATCATTGGTGGCAACTCATCCTCTCCGGTAGCTAGAGATAAAGTATCAGAAGGGCTGGGCAAGAAAAGTAGTGAAGATAAATGTACCTGGTTTGGGAATCGCAATCTTGGTTCCCGGCATAGGTTCTTCTCCTACAGAAAGCAATTTGAACACATGCTCACTGTCCTCTCTCAAAACACGCATGTCAACCCATGTAGCGAGCGATTTCAAGGCCGCACTACGGTTCACAGTGCCCACCCTTGTGATCAGTTCATCAACGGTCCACGTATCTGTTAGATGGTCGTGATCGGCGTAATGTAATCGGTGCAAGAGGGAAATGAGGACTAAAAGGTCGCACCCTTTTCTGAGAAAAGTTCAATAAACGCAGCCTCCAAAGGGGGAACATCCGCATTAATTTTACGATCGTCAAACTCGAGCTCAAGTTGCACTCGCCCGAGATGGGGCAACCAGCGCAGAGCTTTATCAGGTTTGAAAGTGGTAAACTCCTTAGCGTACTGTTCTTGCGCGCTGTCGTGGAGGGTGAGTTGGTATGTGATGGCTTAGGGGTAGACTCACTCTTGAAATTGACCCGGCATGATAATGTTGCTTGTCTCCAGGGCCGGCCAGAAATGCCGCGAGATTATTGTTGGATGTATGGCGCTCTTCTTTTGTAAGTATGATTCCTTGCTCGAGGTGTGTTAATACTTACTGGCTGTTGGGACTGAACGTGTTGGTCAATTCGCCTTGAATCCGTCATGTCCCGAAGCATCACTTCGCAAACCTGCAAAGCTGACTCCCCGAAACGAATCTTCAGAATTTCAATATTTCGCCGCTTGAAACCGATTACCAGATACGTTGCGGATGGGTCTAAATAAGAGGCTCACCTCCCGGTCAAAGTTCCCATCTTTGATTGCAAGTAATCGTTGTGCAAGCAGCACTTGAAATTCCTTGATAAAAAGGTCCTTCGAGTCATATATGCTAACAATAGTGCTTATAATGTCACTCGTTTTGCTAGCGCGGAAATCTTTGCGAATTAATTTCACACAAGACAGTCAGCGAGGAAAAAATGATACGCACCAGGACCAGCATCTACCGGCTCAGGCGTCCACTCAGGATCGGCATAGTTTTCTATTTCTGGTTGCTGAAGGGGTTGGATAGGTTCACTGTCGTCGACCAACGAGTCGCCGCTTTCGCCATCACCGACTAAACTGGCGACAATACATCTGATAGCATCTGGCCGATCTCTTAAGCAGGTATCAACAAGAGTATTGCGAAGACGTGTTAATGATGTTACCGGAGATACCGGCGTATTGGATCTGCCACCTTGAATAAAAGAACGCCGGGTGGATCCACGATCCTCAGGCATTTGATTGTTGAGACGTAGGAGAGAAGAATGTCCTTCGTGTCCGCCCCAGGGTGAAGTAGGCGCATCTTGTTCCTGGAGAGTGTATCAATCGCGATAAAATATACCGTGCACCGAGACCAACGCTTGTCGAATAGACTGCACTAATTCGGCTCGTTGATCGACTCTCTGCAGACACTCCTATGCACAAGGGGATTAGAATAGGACGAACAAGGAGGTAAGGCTACCTTGAGATCTTGGAGAGCGCCCACAGAATCTGGAAAATCTACAATAATGTCGAATATCTCGCGCGTACTACAACAGAAATCATTCAGACCAGCACTACGAGGGCCAGTATTGACATACCGCAAGTCACAAAGAGTTTTATGCATATGGAAGTCAAACCTAGATCCGACGCCTTGCATCATCGTTTTTGCTTCCTCGGCTTCGAGATATGAACAGCCACAACATATATGATAGAATGAGGCATACCGCTGGTTGCTCCTCTAGCGAATGGCCACACCATCCACGGGATAATCCTTTGGATCATCCAGGCACGAAGGTTTGCTAACATTGGTTCTCCCCATGAGCCAGCACATGCTTGCAGCACGTGAGCTTCGATATATTCGTATCCAACACTAGCTATAAGTGTTTCATAGCGTTCTATCAGGCTCAGGGTGTCGAAAGCCTGCCACAATGAACGATCTTGCTGATCAGATGGCTGAGACACTGTCCTGACGAGTGTCGTGGCGACAAGGGCCTTGATACCTCGCGCGAAGGAAGCAGGGAGGATGGAAAACAGGTGGGTTTGGAATGAAAGCGTATACGCGGACGTAATGGTTTGGCCGAGCCTATCAAGAGGGTGTCACCGGCATGAGGACAAGGGACTGGAGGTGATAACTCACTCAGCACTCGGTTTCCAAGCATTATACCACTCAACAAGTCGGAAAATGAGTGCTCTGACTGTTTCGGGGTCTGAGTTGGACTAAAACTATGCGAGTGTCAGATGGGATGGCTATAAGGGACATACTTCATAAAGATTCATGTAAGTTTCGACCTCACGAGCAATCAGGTGCTGGCTCTTATGCAGATACTCTGTAATACGAGTTAAATCAGAAACGAAAGAAAGACTGAGCCACGAATCGGACCAAGGAAGACCTCGAGCATGACTGGTAATCGCCTGCATTTGTTGATTATGTCAAAGGCTTCCCTAACTTGCCGCATGTCTATCGGCGAACTACGTCAGTACTTTGCAGGAGAAGTGACTAAGAGACTTTACCGTGCTTAGGCCGAGGAGCGGGGTCATTTAAATCGTACGGCTTGAGGAATGCTACCGCCAAGGTCCAAGCCTGCAAGATACGATGAATGAGGATAGCGAGTGCCAGGAAGAGTGCATACATGGCTGAAACTCATAAGACCTGATATTCCTGGCTCCGCACGATTTATGCGGGCAAAGGACTCCTGCCACTTTGCAGCAACCTGGGCACGCACCGCGTTGGACGCCATTGACAGCGCGCCGCGCAGTACTTGGGGCGAGCACGACCAACGGAGCCGTCAAATCAGAGTTAAAACTGAGCTGGTGGATCGCCAAACGCTCGCTGCGTGAGTGAGTTATGAACTTGCAGAGGGTGCTATTTTGGGTTGATTCTTCCGACGATGGCCCATCCTCTGCGTGCCACAGACATCTACTACCCATGGAGGACGGCACCGACCTAGCCGTAAGGCCATTCGTCCCTACCGAAAACGACGTGCTCGCCATACCCCATGCAGATGCCCCATCTACTCCGCACCCCGGCTCGCCCACCATGAAACGAATTCGGCACAAGGACTCATGCCCAAGCCTGAGCGCCGTGGCTTCCCGTCCATCGTCCGGAACATCGCAGGAACCTGACATTCTACGGCGAGATCCTCAGTTTTACCTGGCTGATGGAAGCTGCGTACTGCGCGTCGGGAACGTCCTCTTTAATGTACGATTTTGATGCTTGTGTGAGACAAGTAAATGACCACCGCTGCAGGTCCATCGTAGTGTTCTATCAACGGACACCTCTTCGTTTAGCACCCTCTTTACTCTCCCTCAGGGAGACATTCCCGTGGAGGGCACGTCCGATGGCAATCCCATCGTGCTGCACGGGGATACTCCCGAAGAGTTCCGCAATTTCCTCTGGTCCCTATATGCCCTGTAAGACTTTCAGCTCAGTCTCTGTACCTCATTTTTATTGGTGTACAAATGACAGCCCACATGAAATAATGATCGTGCGAGGTCCTCGTCTTGACCTTGATCGCTTCATCGACATTGCAAAAGTGGCTAACAAATACTCATTCAAGTCAGTCGAGACCTGGGCTTTGGATGCGATCCAGGAGTTTATCGATAGAAAGCCATCTCCACTCCTCGATCCCAATCCCATCGGATTTCCTTTCTGTGCTGACTCCCCACCATCTGCGTTCGTCGAGAGCAAGCGCCAGATATCCCGGTTGGTGCAGGTTGCACAAATGTGTGGACACGCGAACCTTCTGGAAACCGTCATCACACTGCTCCGACAGCTCATGTCGGCGTCACTCCATTTTTCCTACCTCGCAATGTCTTTGGCGGACGAGCTGGACCTCAGGGAACTGCGAGGTTTGGCATACCTGGAAGTTTTACAAAGATCCGTATTCATCTGCGGCCGAGATGAGAAAGGAAATGTACTCGTGGATGGCGATGTACACGAGAGCTCTGATGGATTAGACCGTCTTGTTGTCAGCCCCACACAGCAACTCCGCTTGCTCTCGGGATATCTCCGTCTCTCTAAAGCGTGGGAGAGATTACGCGCAGTCCCCATATCTTTCGAACATGCAGCTCTTTGTGGAACTTCCTGGCATCAGCATGGTTGCACCCAGAGCTGGTCGGAGTTCTGGAAGGAGAAGACGCGGTCAGACGGAGTACTTGCTCTTGGCCCGACCAACGTGATTGGAAGGTTGCAGGTAATACTGAAAGAGTTTGACAAGTGGGGCTCTGCGACATACATGCACCATGAATGCAAGTTGGTTGCGAAGCGCGCCATCCAAGATACAATGAAGCACATCAATGATTCGTTACCGGACTTTTTCCACGAGGCCGGGGAATATTGATAGTCCATCTGTTCTCTCAAGCGGCGCCATTAGAGGCATTTGCATGTCAGATTGCTACAGTCACTGCCAATATTGTAATACTGTACATGCGCATGTTTCGATTTACATCTTTTGCTTTCCCTTGACGACCGTATCCTCATAATTGAACGAATCACTCGAAACATTGCGGGTCTCTCCCTTCCAAGGGCCGTCCGATATTTGGCGGGTATCTACCGTCGACATGGCCGTCATGCTATACATCAAATTATCAATGTTGTCATCCGATGGGGGGTGTTCCAAGCCTATCTGCGATCCTCGCCTAAGCATCTGTTGGAGAATCTCTTCTTCCTCTAGATGTTGAATACGAGCTCTCAGGCCTCGCAGGATCACGTCGAAAAACACTGGGCAAAGTGAGCTTGGTTGTGTGTTTACATGTGGCCTACTGACTTTTTTCTTCCGTCGAGTTCTGTGGTAAGGGTTGGATTAATGCGGAGAACGACATTAGCTCTTCCTGAATCCTCGGGGCATCCAGCTTGAGTTTCGAGGACCACTTCTGTTCAAATGCTTCTGGACTCAGCTCCGAGTCAGACTGACTAGATTCGTCTGGTCCATACGCTGTGCCCACAGAACTGGCAGGAGAGGGCGCGCGAATGACAGGCGGAGCGTAATCCGGATCGTGCGTGTGGATCAGTGGCGCGTTTGGCATGGCAAAAGTGTGGTACGACGCGGACGCGGTGTGACAGCACTAAGTGTTGATTGGCGCGACGCGTGACGATCTGTCACGCTAGATTTAAATCATCGTGACGCGTCGCTGCTCTCCTTCGTCTGCTCCCTCATCTCCCCTCGATCTGGTAGCGTCACTAATCTCATATCTCACCCATGGCCTATGTCTTCAAGAGAGGTCAGTGTCTATAAGCCCTCTTCATCAGCCAGAGCTGACCGTGGTGCGTCCTTTCATGTTCCAGATGGGTAAGTCACTTTACGCGCGACACGACGCGTCTCGTTGATCCCTCTCGATCCAGGCGTAAGGAGAATGTTCAGTTCGACAAAGTATATCATATATGTCAGTTGTATCACGGTTTTGTTAACTCAGGCAATAGATCACGGCGAGGGTAAATAAGCTATGCTATGGCCTTGATGTGGACTACGTTGATCCCATCGAGTAAGTCTTGTTGGACACTTTTTCCCCAGATATTGACGGTATGCAGAGTGGCAAAAAAAGTGATTGCTGGTGTCTACCAAGGGGTCACTACTGTAGAACTCGATGTCAGTTCCTATGCGTGTCAATATGCCTGACCTCTAATCCCGCTCTAGAACCTTGCTGCAGAAACTGCTGCTTGCCTCACTACGAAGCATCCAGATTATGCCGTTCTTGCAGCACGTATCGCTATATCTAATCTGCACAAAGAAACGAAGAAGAATTTCTCCGCGGTAATCAAGGATTTGTACGACTATAGTAGGTCAATTCAGTGTTCCAAAGATCGCTTCTCTAACGGTTTATAGTCAATCCAAAGAATGGGAAACCGGCGGGTATGATCTCCGAGCAGACATACAATGTCGTGCAGAAGCACGCCGCCACGCTAGATTCTGCGATCATCTATGATCGTGACTTTAACTACAATTAGTGAGTCGTGGTTGGTTGAAGCGTCGGTTGTTTAACCAGTTGGCAAAGCTTCGGCTTCAAGACTCTTGAGAGATCCTACTTGCTCAGAATCAACGGTCGCGTTGCGGAGCGCCCTCAGCACATGATCATGCGAGTGGCTGTCGGCATTCACGGTGATGATATCGAGCACGTATTGGAAACGTATAACTTAATGTCTGAACGATACTTCACGCATGCGTCGCCCACCCTTTTCAACGCCGGTACACCCCATGCACAACTCAGTTCTTGTTTCCTTGTTTGCATGAAGGAAGACTCGATTGAGGGCATCTATGATACTTTGAAAACTTGTGCAATGATCAGTAAGACCGCTGGCGGCATTGGCTTGAACATCCATTGTATCCGGGCCACGGGGTATGTGTATCCACCTGTCAAGCGTTGGTTAGCCAAACACATTCTCTTGCAGATCGTATATTGCAGGCACTAATGGCTACTCGAACGGCATAGTGCCCATGCTCCGAGCGTATGATGCAACTGCACGCTACGTTGACCAAGGAGGCAACAAACGCCCTGGTGCCTTCGCAATCTATTTGGAGCCCTGGCACGATGATGTATTTGACTTCATCGACCTCAGGAAGAACCACGGCAAGGAAGAGGCTCGCGCTCGCGATCTCTTCTATGCCCTCTGGATCCCTGATCTCTTGTGCGTCATTCTTCCTCGCGCTTTGCATTAGCTTGAATAGTATCTTCTAGCATGAAGCGTGTAGAGGCAAATGAGGAGTGGTCTCTTTTCTGCCCGAATGAGGCGCCTGGGATGGCCGACTGTTGGGGCGAAGAATTTGAATCTCTGTATGAAAAATACGAGAAGGAAGGTCGCGCACGTAGGACTGTTCCTGCGCAGAAACTTTGGTATGCTATCCTTGAGGCACAAATTGAAACGGGAGGGCCCTTCATGGTTTACAAGGATTCCGCGAATCGTATGTGGACTAGTCGGTCGGGAGTTGTTGACTCACCTTCTATTTAGGGAAGTCTAATCAACAGAACCTCGGCACAATCAAGTCATCTAACTTGTGCACTGAGATCATTGAATATTCCTCTCCTGATGAAGTTGCTGTGTGCAATCTTGCTTCTCTAGCCCTCCCCACTTTCATTACGAACGGCCAATACGATTTCTATAAGCTCCACGATGTTACCAAGGTCGTTACGCGCAACCTCAATCGTATCATCGACGTCAATTACTACTCAGTACCCGAGGCGCGCAGATCCAACATGCGCCACAGACCGGTTGGCCTTGGCGTTCAGGGCCTGGCTGACGCCTTCATGATCCTCCGCATTCCTTTTGACTCTGTGGAAGCCAGGGAGCTCAACTTGAAAATCTTTGAAACAATTTACCATGCAGCTCTCGAGGCGAGCTGCGAAATGGCAAAAAAAGAAGGTCCATATGAGACTTTCCGCGGAAGTCCTGCAGATCACGGCCAACTGCAGTACGACCTCTGGGGAGTCACCCCCACCGACCTTTGGGATTGGACTTCCTTGAAGGAGGAGATTGCTCAACATGGGTTAAGGAACTCGTTGCTGGTTGCTCCTATGCCTACAGCATCGACGAGTCAGATCCTTGGGTTTAATGAATGCTTCGAGCCTTACACAAGGTCAGTTTTTCGTTCGCTGTAATGAATTAGTGATCGAAGGGATACACAGCAATATTTACACTCGTCGTGTCCTCGCTGGTGAATTCCAAGTTGTCTGCCCCTGGCTTCTCAGAGATCTCGTCGAGCGCCGCCTCTGGAATGACACGATGAAGAACATGATAATCGCGCACAACGGCTCAGTAGCCAATATCCCCAGTATACCCGACGATGTCAAAGCAATTTACAAAACTGTTTGGGAAATCAGCCAGAAGAAAGTCATTGACATGGCCGCAGATCGCGGTGCCTTTATATGTCAAAGCCAGAGCTTGAATGTTCATTTGCAAGCTCCTACTCTAGGCCAACTTACTAGCATGCATTTCTACGGATGGAAGAAGGGGTTGAAGACTGGAATGTATTACCTCCGTACGCGTCCGGCTGCCCAGGCTATCCAATTCACGATCGATCAAGGCACTCTCAAGACCGCTAAGATGCAGGAAACATCCGGCAAAGCACGTGGCCCCGAACGGAATGCTAACAGTATACCAACCCCTTCAGCCGCACCATCCCCCGTGCATGGTACCAGAACGAGTGCACCAGTCCCTTCTACTTCGTCGCTGGGTACCAGCTCAAGCTCGACGAGTGCTGGAAGTGCGGAAACGGACCCCGAATATGCTGCAGCTCTTCAACGTCAGAAGGACCGCGAGCTGGAGGAAGCTAAGTTGATGTGCTCTCTTGAGAACAAGGAGGCGTGTTTGATGTGCTCAGGCTGAGCTTGTCGAGAAGCGTCTCGGTTGTGAACGTTCTCTGCTTTGGATCTCTGCTTGTCCTTTGATTTTGCGATATGTTGTCACACTATTCTCTATGTGCTAGCTATGTGATTGTTGTAATCAATAAAGGACACTGATCCTTGATAATTGAGAGTCTATGTGGAGTTGTCGATTGAGTGAGTTGCTTCCTTCTTGGCCGTCCCTGGATTCTGTCATTATCAGCTTTCCCTCTGACATCAACCAGTGTCCTCGGCAGCCCCGAAAATTCAGGGTTGTCTGGGGCATGTCAGACAAAAAAAAAGCACTCCGAGTACCAGTAAGCGGGAGAAAAAATAACTTGGCTATAACTCACTCATATAGCAGTCGCGCCACGAGTATACCTGAGGGCTCGACGGTCTCCACGCGATGCCAACCCTCTAGTGCTGATCCAAGATCGCTGAAGGGAAAGTCCACCTTTTCTCGCATGTGAGAGTTCGTTCTACGACTAAGACAGTTGTCGGAATAACGAATTCGTTGGCTGCCCCAGCGCTATTTTTCATAATCGAAATGCGAATTTGCAAGGTGTGGCCTCGAGCTCACCATACTTCGGCGGCGGAAGTCGGAGTGGTGCTCCCGATGATCTCGGAGCTGATGATGGGCCTGGACTTGACTCGGGGCCCACGTGAATGCATATACATGTCTTGCTATGTAGTGAGTCGAGCCCAGCCGTGACCATTCCCCAGGTTATTCTTGATTCTGCGACGCAGAACGCAGGATGGGGTTGTATGACACGACTCTCGGTATGTATCGACGCCCGTGGATGCTTGGTAGTATTTTTATTGACGAGACTAAATAATAGGTACACTCCTAATTGGCATATTCTGTGAGCCTTCGCATTGTGTATCATCGCTGTCGGTCTCGGGACGCTGATTGACTCATTGTAAACTCAGTCAATACGTTCTTGTATGGCCTTGTCACGTACCAATTTGCGGCATACTACCGGACAAGTATGCATCTGCAGCAAAAATGAATTCACTCATGGTAGCTCACATTCTACTACAGAGTTCAATGATCAGCCCGTGATCAAGTCGGTCTGTCATCAATCCACGCGCCCACAGTTTTGACGAGCGATGATAGATATATGGTGTTATTCCTGTTCGTTTTGGATACGTTCCATAGCGTCTCGTGAGTGCTGTCGGTCCGCTATTCGGGAAATCACTAACCGGCTACACAGAGCCATATATATGGCATGGTACTATGCGTATGCTGCCTTGTCAATTGTCGTGCCGACCTGCATTGAATGTATTCCAGTGTAACAAATTATAATAACCCAGCGGCGCTCGCAGGCAAGTAATCGCCTCCTTCTCAACTTGGTTCTGACTGTCCCCAAGTGGGCGTGTGGCCATACCCATTTACCGCAATTGGCACTGTGCTTGCTGCTACCGTGACACAGGTATTTCTAGGGTTTAGGCAAGTGTACAGGTATACCGATGCAATAACAAACTGAGTCCTAGCGTTCGTAGGATCTGGTGTCTAACAAATAGCAAGTTCCTATATGGCGTGGTCATCGTGTTGGCTATTCCTTCGTTGATTCTAGGCTTCGTTTGTGGCATTGCTGCCTGGATCATCCATATGTACGCTCCAAAAATGAGATACTGACTCAGGCTGATCCTATCTAGCAATTCTGACCTAACCCGTATCACTCCCCTCGTGATTGCCTGGTGGTCCATCTCGGTGACCACAGACGTGTTCATCACCAGTATGATTTACTAACTCCGACCAGCATGACATGAAAGTACTGATTTACCACCACCAGCTACGTTGGTCATCGTCTTTACCCGTTCGCGGACTGGTTTCCGCAAGACGGATACAATTCTAAATCGACTTATTCGTGGTGCTATCCAGACAGGCTTCTTTGCAAGCATCTTCGCATTGGGAGATCTGATCACCTTTGTCGCGCTCCCGAACACGAACTTGTATGGCATGTTCGCCATTCCCCTCGGTCGTATCTACACGAATGTGAGTACCCCTGACGTAGTAGGCATATGCCCTCTGCTGACCCGATTTCTCCGAAAGACGCTCCTGGATACTCTTCTCACTCGTGAGTCTATTCGGGCAGAGATAGATGGTACGGACCACGTGAGCGGAGAGGTGGGTTATTTAACTCCCACCATACGATCACCGCTCATCTCCAATTCTTCCACAGGCCGGAACGTTGAGCTGGGTTCCCACCGACCCGTTGCGAACTATGTCGACTGCCCAGACGACCAGCACCGAACTAAAAAGTACCGAAAATCATTCGGGAATCGTGCCCGCCTTGTGAGGGTACGGAGGGCAAATTATTTCATTGGAGGTCTGAGATGACTACAGGAAGTTGAACATACATTCGTCATGACTGTGTCATGTAAATGCTGCGCCTGTCAGCCAGGTGATGTCTTGGGCTGTCATCATTGCCATACGTTGTATCATATTTGACTAGTGTGGAGCGTATGCTCTACTTGAAAAAGTGGTTAGGTGACAAGAACCGACGTGCTTATACATCTAGGTGCAATTCCTGTCCTCAGCCTGAGGCAGGGTGAAAGGGTACAACGACAGGGAATCAGGGGTAGCATGGGAATACAAGAAATGTCCATGGTATATACAGCTCTATGAGATGTTCCTGTTAATCAGGAAATAAGTCAAATCAGCCTATCAGACGCGATGGACCGTCAAGATTGCGACACGACCATCCTGCGCAATGGCGTGGTTGATTCCTACAGAGAATGCATGTGAGCGATAGGGTGCACGTTGACGCTCGAGTAGTCGATACCTCTAAAGCCCGGCTCAAGAAGTCCTTCACGCCATTCTACATCGGCAATCCAAGAGATGCCCTTCCACGAGCTACCGAAGACGGCATTCTGGACCAGCAAGTCACGGCCGATGTTGTACCCGTTAGGGGCAATCATATGGTGCCTTATATAGTTCTGAAAGAGCAACTTGGTTAAAGGGTAAAGCGTCGTCTACGAGAGCAAACCTGTTCCATTGACGCCCTAGATGTCAAGATGAGTGGAGGAGGCAGGACAGAGGAATCTTTCGACGCACCCAAGGAACCATGCTGCGGTATTGGCGTCGGATCCATTTTGTTTCCAAGCGCGAAAATGGTTCCCCCCTGGTGTGGTGTTAAATTGTGAGTGATAATGTTGATTGGGACTTGCCAAAGAGGCTTTCCCAGCATGTTCCCCACCAGGGGAAATAATGCTGACGCGCCAGAATATGCTCTGATTTCCTGCCGTCACCGTCGCCGAGGTTTGCCTTGTGAACATGACCGTAATGCAGCCCGAGGCACTCCTCGGAGAAGCCGATGGATCTTGTGAACGTGGGTGATGTGCTAACGGACGGAGCAGACGACCCACTTGTAGTACCAGCGGAAGCCCTCGTCTGTGAGAACGAAAGGGTCCGATAGATTAGATATAATGATGTTTAAAGGTTCTCCGAATCTAGGTGTCGTAAACTGTATGGATCAGGGTCAAGGCAGAGCGCGAGGAAAGGAAGCCCACATCGACGAAGCTGCCACCAAGGATGCGTGGATCGGCCCAGCCAATCTCGACCTTTGGTGGGTCTACGTTGAACTTCGAGGGTGTGAACGGGGTCTGCGAGTGCCAGCCAAAGAGGCTGGAGGGGAATGGGATCGCGAGGGCTGGGGAAAGGAGGGCGAGGAGAGAGAGCATGGCGGGTGGTATCGCAACAGGCGCTCCCTCGCAGTTAGTGCCAGATCGTCACGTGCGCCGCTTTCGCTTCTGCCATGTCGATGGACCCCCCCGTCTCTCCACAGGCAGTCACGGCGCCGCTGTGCCCACAAGAGTTCTTTGCGAGACGAGACTCGCAGGTCGACTCCATCGAGATCGACTTTGGCTCGGAGACAGACGAAGTCAGCGACTCACGCAGCGATCTGGACGCACGCAGAGCTAGCTCTGTCACTTCCGCCGCCCCGTCCACGCTCTCACAGCCAGAGCTACCAAAGACACGCCCCGCATCCATTACCTACCCCCCTACGTCTTCTGCAGACACAACCGACGTCGATTCCTTTACCTCCGCCGCGTCGACCTACTCTCGCAAGGCACGGCCAGAGTCAATGCTATTGCAGCCTCCCCATGGCCCTCTGGTGCTCGGAATCGCTTTAGTAAACTTCAACCATTTGGTAAGGCTCGTTGGACACGACGCCCGCTCATCGTGTCGATCCAGCACTAGGTCGGTCCCAAGATCGAATTCAGCCAAGGTGATATATTCGAGGACGAGGAGATCGCCAAAGTACTTCCCTTCCTCGCCCTTCCAGACGGGGCCCATCTGGTGTGCTATGTCTGCCGCACATGCATATCAAATCTCATCCTGCCATGCAGTCTCTAGAAGACTACTCCTACTTCCATCTCGTTCCAGACGTGCCGAATCCCACCACGATATTCGGGATATCGTGAGTTTTGATACACGCATCAGAAAACGTGTGAACGTGTCCACAGGTGTAACCGCCAGATCGCTTCGTCAACTTTGCTCGTCAAAGACGTCGACGTGACGCGGTCCATTGTCCAAAAAGCAGTCGTCGTCCTAGTCAGCAAACCCGTATTCGGTCCAATACGGTCAGCGGGCAAATACCTCATATAATCACAACACTGACAAGTGAACATAGTGAGCGACTCGGGGTCGTCACAAGGGCCTTATTTGCTCAAAGGTAAACTTTTTTAAACTCTGCTCTTACACATTTCAACAGCATCCGCAGAGACTTTACGGATACACAAATCCTAGTCGAATTCGGGAATTCACTAGAAACGTCGCTGCGAACTCAGCTCACAGAGAGTGGTCTGTACATAGGTCAGCAACAGGCCGAACCTTGTCTTTTCTGCGGTGACAGCTGACTTTTCCGCAAAAGGAACTAGTCTGTGAGCTCTCAGACGATCGTCTAGCGCTGGCGTTAAGCAATTTTACAGAAGAGAATTCATCCACGTTTTTCGGCATCGTACGTTGGTGCTATTAAAGGCACTTATCCTACAGAAAAAGGTTGTCAAAGCATACAGGCGCTGTTAATCTTCACTCACCGCTTTTTAGATCATGTTTTATGGACATCCCGTTGAAAGATTGTGCACCTACCAATATTCACTGATCTCCCTTATACCTAGTTCGTGCACGGCGGCTCGTAAATTTCCATTACTCACTTTGTATAGGTTTACTTCAGACGTTGGACGACTGTGGTTCTCCTCCCTTGGCAGCCCGAGCACCCACGTTGTCCCGACCTAATTCGCTCAAAACATCAGATCGGAGGAGTATGCTGGCGTACATTGGTCTGCCGTTAGACTTGTTCGGCAAGGTTGACTGGATACGTTGTGCTGGGAATCTTCGGCTAAAACAATCCCTTTAGGATGCATTTTTCCAACCATATCTGCCACTGCAGCAACTTGACCTCCTAAAGGATTCTCAGAGCTGGCTTTGTGGAAGTACTAATACGATTGTCACACAACAAAAGGAAATAGACTTGTTAGTGAATGTACAGATCTCTTTCTAGTTCCTTAGCAAGCACTTAATTCTTCTTCACAGACCGAGACAGCAACCCTCGAGTTTCGGAATGCAAGGCTGGAACGGTTGGTTGCTCTTACACCTGCAGATCGCAAATGGGTCGACGAAATCGTGCGGGACGTGAATAATTCTTGGGACGACACTGATCCCACTAAGGCTATCATGCAGTACGTTAGTTCTCCCTCGGATTCGAATGCTCGATGTGTTGAGAACACCTCCAGTTTCATGGGCAGTGATGATTATCTCAGAGCAAAGGTGTGTGGGATGACTTCCATGGATTCATGAATGGGATGACTGACAATGGCAGTTTGAGGAGTATGTAACCGCCGCGCTTTCATCCGTGCGATACAGAGAGTTCCTCTCGAAAGGCAAGGGTTATGGGACTATCATCGCAGGAACCGGTACGTTACTAGCTCCGAATGCGTGCTCTTGATATTCATAATATACCAGCCGGGGATGCAAGCACCCTGGAGGACTTCAATTCTGTCTGGATGGCCGAATTCACCAAGACAAACGCCTATGAAGTGTGGGATCGGTCCACAGATCCTATGTTATTTGATATTGTTGAGCCTCGGTTAGTTCGTGTCCCCCAAGACTCATCCATTATCCCATTCTGATCATCACTTTGTTGCTAGACACCCTTGCAACGAGAAACCGTCGGTGGTTTCAGACATAGGGCTCCGAATATCCGAAGGTATTCAAGACCTCAAACTAGAACAACAACTAGCACCGACGCGTGAAGCCATCTCTCGAACGCTCACCGCCGGCTCAAACAACTTCTTCAAAGCTGTGGAGGGTGTTCGCGAGCGATGGCAACAGCGAACAGTCAGCTCCCCTTCTATGCAGGATGTGACATCTGGCCCCTACGGTGTTCCTGTTGAGATCACAAAATCAGAGGCTCGCCTCCCCTCTACGGGCGATCCCAGAAGATCGGGTGCCAACATATCCCGGCAGACCTCGCGAGAATCTGCAGCGAGTGTACTTTCGCCCCCACGCCCGGTCAGCATGGCACAGGCTGCATCGGACACGAAAGCGGCGTTGAGCGCTCTTGGGGCTGGAATACAATCACTTTGGTCGAACCGGGCCTCGAGGTCCTCGCTCTCACGCGCAAGTGCGGTGTCCAATGACTCCGTCTCTAGCCCGACACACGCACAGCAGCAAGGCAGTTCATCGTCTACGACCCAGATATCTCGCCCAGGTGTGCATACGGTCGTGGAAGTTGCCGAGCATGGACAAGAGCAGGAGCATTTCGTGGTGACTGGTTCCCCGGACGAGAGAACGGGCCATGAAGCGTCAGAGCCAGGAGGGCCGGTGGGCACCGCTCATTGATGGACCGTTTATTGCTCGAGTTTCATTCCTTTCTCGCTGTCGCATACCCGCGCTTACAGTAATGCCTTGTGCTCATATCCTGAGCACACGTTCTGGATCCCCGAGATCGACGGAGTGACACAAGTACGAAAGTGGTTGCCCTGTCCCTGGGCCTCCCACACCTGACAAGGACAAGGACTGGATACGCCTTGTTTCAGAGTCCACGGACCGACGTCGCTGTCCACACCAGACTCGACTGGAGACGGAGACGGTTATTATTATGTAATATATACAGTTGCGTATGATCCTTCAAAGTTTCCTCTCTGCCCCGCTCGTCGCTCTCCGGCACCGTCCTGTCTGGTCTTGCCCGGGTCGATCACAATGACAACCCCCATCCGCAAGAAACGCAACTTCAAGGCTCTCCAGCTCGACGTCGCTCAATCAGCCACCCCAAAGGAGTCTGAACCGGTCCCTACTCGCGCTGCACCAGCAACGACGGGGGCGGCAAAGGGGAAGAAGCGACCGCCGCCCATGACGTTGAACGCTCCAAAACTTGGCCAGACCCCCGTGACGAGCGACGCTGATGGCAACCTACTCGCTGCCGGCGTCGGCTCTCCGTCTGCATCTGCGAGTGGTGCCACGCCTGGACGTCGAAATACATATCATACAACCCTTTCAAACACGCTCGCGAACCTGGACATGAACGCAGAGACGCGTTTTGACCTTCGCAACGAAGATCTCAAGGACCTTCAAGAGCTTGGCCAGGGTAACGGTGGAAGTGTCAAAAAGGTCGAGCACGTCCCCACCAAGACTATCATGGCGAAGAAGGTGGGTTATCAGCGCTCCTACGCATGAACATGCTTACATCCTATCTTTGGTGGTCCATAGATCGTCCTTATTGACGCTAAACCATCTGTACGCAAGCAAATTTTGCGCGAGTTACACATCATGCATGACTGCAACTCTCCGTATATCATATCTTTCTATGGCGCGTTTTTGTCGGACCCCAATATTTGCATCTGCATGGAGTACATGGACAAGGGGTCTCTCGACGGTATCTACAAGAAGATTGGGGCTATTGACATCGAAGTTGTCGGGCATGTTGCACTGGCCGTACTAGAGGGTTTGACATACCTCTACGATGTCCATCGCATCATTCATCGCGGTACACATTCCGATTCCTGCGATGGTTTGTGCTGATGCACACACACTAGACATCAAGCCATCGAACATCCTGTGCAATTCTCATGGCCAAATCAAAATTTGTGATTTTGGAGTGTCGGGAGAGCTCATCAATTCGATCGCGGATACCTTTGTCGGGACGTCGACCTACATGAGCGTATGTCCCTCGTTGTGCGAGATCGCATCCTCCTAATCACGCTGTACAGCCCGAGCGTATACAAGGTGCCCAATATACCGTTAAATCGGACGTCTGGTCACTTGGAATCTCGTTAATCGAGCTGGCTCTGGGCCGATTCCCCTTCTCTGAGTCCGATCCCGATGATTCAGACCTCTCAGACTTGGAAGGAACCCTCTCTCCTAATACCATGACTTTGCCAGCCCTCAGGAAGGATAAGGATAAAAATGCGAAGAAGGACCGACGAAAATCCAAAGGTGTTAGCTTACAAGGAGGGGGTATGATGATGAGTATCCTTGAGCTACTTCAACACATCGTGAATGAACCTGCACCTCGGCTGACCCCTGAAGGACGATTCCCCAAAGAAGCAGAGGATTTCGTTGACAGCTGCTTGCTCAAGGATCCAGATGCTCGAAAGACACCCAAGGAACTGCTGGTATGTTTCGAGGTGCCAGGAAATTTAATTATGCTGACGAGGACCTCACAGAAGCACCAGTGGATAGAGCAGGCGCGGGCATCGAATTTCGATCTCGAGACATGGGCGAACACGTTTTGAACTGGCTCCTCACTGCTTGCGTCGTAGTGTTCCCTTTGGGTCCTTTCTTTAGATCATACCAGCTGTCACTTGCTACTTCCTCGCACATCATTATCTCAGCCTGTTAATGTTCTTGTATTATAGAAAAGACGATTGTCAGCCGGCAGATGAGTGCTCGTGCCGACACCTCGTTACTTGGTCATCGACGAGCCGGTATCAAGTCGTCATGTCGGTTAGGCAGGTGCCTCGTTACATTCGACGCGCACCACAAGCGTTCATGAGAGTTGCAAGACCAAGGGTAAACCTAATAAATTCGACGCCCATGCCAACCGGGGAGTCTTTGAATTCCGGGGTGGAGCTCTACATTAATTACCGTGTCTACACACAGCATAGCTGGCCATCGCGGCTGTACGGTGACAGCGTCGGTTCCAGTGGCAAAGATCAGAGACGCGGCCAATGCGATGCAGCGCTGATGCGACCAGCGATCACGCACAACGCCAGCGACGTCATGGCCGTCAACATGGTTGGTATCCCGGGGCATCAGCAGGGGGCTGTTCACCAAATTATGTACGTCGGACGAGTCTCAGTTGCGGCGGCAGAATCATGTCCATCAAGAGAACCTGGTGACTGTGGTGCCATTCATATCCACATCGACGCGAAGACCGCCGTGGTCGGCGTCGGCGCCGGCGTCGATTTAGGGCACAGCACGAGTTGCAGCAGGATCTGCCACGTAGTAACCAATCTCAGAGCAAAACGGAAGAGTTATCCTGTACACCTGATAAAGTGCACAGGGTCATCCGATCTCCAAATGATGACACGAGGCTGACACCACATTGGAACTGGTGGCAGTGGTCTAGGGACCTGCGGCTAAATGTGAAGAGGGGCGGGTGGTGGTATAGCAATCAGTCCGAGTACTGGGCCTCGCATCGAGTGTTCTCCCGCGGTAGGTCGTGGCCGCACGTAGATGATGAGTACAGGAGCAACTCAGATGAACGCGACCGTCCCAACTACGATGCCTACGACGACTGCCCAATCCCAAGCTGACAGGACTCGGTCGAGAGGACTGTACTCGACCGCTTCTGGGATAAAGATAAAGGACTGGTCCAAAAGTTTGTCCTATGAATTGTGATGCGAGGGATGTAACCATGGCGTCGATGAGGTCGTCCATATGGGCGTGCTGTACGGTACAAGGCGGTAACATCGTAGTAAGCCTACCAGCTTACCTAGGTACCTATACCTAGCAGATATACCGCCTGGGATACTGGATGCCATGCATTCAGTATTACTGCCTTTTGGTGTAACGGTCTAAGCGGCGGGCGGTCAGATCGCTTACATCGTCATACGACTCCTTGGCTGTGCGGATGAACTTGGCAGCTGATGACACTGTCGCGATATGTGCTCTCTAGAATGCTCTAAAAGAATAAATTGACACGTCTATGTTAGCGACAAAGTCACGGTGAGATTAGTAGTTCATATATACTAATAATTCATAAGATACAATAAATACTAATAGAGCATCAGCAAGATCTCCGACTTCGGGGGGCAGTGCTCAAACGTAGACCACATGATCGCGATCGTACACTGCGTGTGGTTTGTACTTGAGCTGCTGCTGGTCCATCCTCTCCTTCACGGTGTGGTGGAACTTGGGCCTCTGGGATGGGATAAAGCGCCCCCTGCCAAGGTTAATACTATAGCCCAATTTCAGCTCATCAAACAACTTCGGGAGTGTAGTATTCGACCGCTTACCTCCATGTACTATGCCACACCCCGTCATGATCTTGCCAAGCATAAGAGGCAGGCAGGAACTCTAATATCCACCATATTTTGTTGATCTCCAACTCATCAAATAACGGCGCTGTCGCGTCAGAACGCTCAGGAAAGGCCTCAGAACTCGGAGTAGATCCGCCTTGCCCGATGGGAGTGCTGGTATTAATAGCATTCCCAGTGGGAACGGGGGGAGGGACATCGATTTTGGGATTCGGAGAAAGTTGTGGGGTTGTGAACCCGATCCGTGCGAGTTCGTCGCTGTCAAAGAGGACTCCACATTTAGATTTCATGACCTGTTCCACCATCCAGTGCAACGTGATCTGTGCAAGAGACACTTTAACACCATCCCGAACGTTTCCTCCACCAATATCTAAATGAACTGTCAGCAATTCTGGATGCCTGCCTGCCGAACTCAAACTGACCGCTGTGACAGCCCGCAAACCATACTTCTAGCACATCCGTGGATGTGAAATTCTCTTCGGCAACGAACTCCGTCATGAGCTGCGTTTCATCCGAGGATCCATCGATACCGCGTTCGTTGTGTTGAGTCATTTCTAATTCTGGTTCCTGTCTCTTGAAAAGTCCCTTCAAGGTTGACATGATGCCTTCGAATGTCCAAGTTGTTTGTACGGTGGCAACACCACCAGGCTCATCAACTGGTGTGGGCCAATGATACAAGTTTGGCCGGAATCTGGCGCGATGCTAGACGATAAAGTCAATAGGGTTCTGCTTAAGAATGTGAATGGGGCATACTTCGTCAAGAGAGAGCGCTTGCCGGAATACCTTGATGGCGGCGTTGGAGTCTGTGAAGGGCAGTACACGACTGATGAGCACTCCAGTACTCTCAACGGTATCCCTGACGACAAGTAAACACAAAAGTTTGGCTGCGATCTTTTGATAGTGCTTACCATACGCCCACGAAGTCTACCTTGACATCTTGTGAAAAAGTCTTCTTGAAACCGGCAGCCAGTCTGACTCCTTCCTCGTCTGTCCGTGTGTAGGCCTTGTAAGCAAAGTTGACTTGCTGAACATTGTCCTTTTGCAACAGTCCAACCTTCACAATGTCAGTTAAAGATCGCGGAAACAATACCCCGACTATACCTTGTTCAGCATTCCAGCCAATGCGCGTGCAGTGTATGCTCCACGAGAAAAGCCTAAATTTGGATAAGCGAAGAACCCAATCGAGACGGTGCATCATCACTTGCCAAATAAGCAGATCTTGTCCCCAGTGCGATAGTTTTCCATAAGGTACTTGTAGCCGCCCATTACATGTGCATCCAGATACCTACATTGACGTGTCATCTATCGGTATTTTCGCGACTCTTGAGTAGGCATACCATGCGACTGCTTCATCCATAAGTGATGCTAACCAAGTCCATACCGGCGAAACAACTCCAGGAGAAAAGTACGTGCCGATCCCTGCCTAGAATATTACAGTTGAATGCCGCAAGTCGACGCTAGAACCAGTGGACTCACTTGATAATAAGCCACCTGATGCTCTGGATCGTTTTTGCGCAGAAGTCCAAAGAACTTGACCACATTGGTATTCTATCCCCTTGGGTTAACCCGTCTAATCCATCCTCATGGAAGGACATACCATAGAGTCATACTGTCCATTAGTGCCATCGAAGCACAGAACGAGCGTACGAGGTGGTGGAGAGAAAGCCTCAGACGCGTTACTCGTTCTTACGTCTGACATGATGTCCTACAGGATCGAAGAATACGGTGAGCTTTTTCTTCAGTTGGTTTCAACGATGTAGGTCGGCGAGAAGGAATGAGAGTTATAGTCACGTATCCAATACGGCACCCAGGAGGGTTTTTATACCGTGCCCGACACAATATCAATCAACCGTGAAGGGCCGACCGATCAGTGGCGGTCACAGGTAGTTTCGTCACTGGACCTCAACGCAGGCTGTTCAGAGGGGTGCTCTTACGGCCTGTCAACGTCGTCAATGCCATTGCCGGCAGAATCTCGGTCAAATCGGTCTTGTCCCAGATCAGTGACCTGTGCTCTTGTGCTTTGCCAAGGCCATGCCTTTTTTGGAACCATGCTTCAAAGTATCTCCCGGAATAGCGTGAGGCTCTGTAGCGCTTAGGGCTTGAAGTGTAACTCAAAGCAGCACGAACGGCGGTTCGATGTCATATTTGATTTCTTCGCTGTCTAACAACCTAGCACAGGTCGATTATGCCTAGTTCTTCTACCAGTGTTTGGTGACGATAGGCAAGTCGGATGTCTGGCACGTTTGTCTGTGTGAACGCCGGAGTATCATCTTCCGATCAGCAGAAAGCCACCGACACATTCCCATCATGATCTTACCTTATGGATATCGTTTCCAGCGGCTCCGGGGAGGTACCATTCTTGGCCTAGCCAGTGACGTTTGATTTCCATTTCAAAGCCACTTTGTACAACGGAGTTACGGGCCAGCTCGGCAAGTGAACTCTGGGGGAGCTTGTATATCTAGAATCCGTAATATAACGTGAGACGTCCCTTGCCAAGAAGCCGTGCGAATCTCACGTGAGCGGCTACGCTGTACTCCTCTAACAGTGGCTCCTACGGTCATAGTAGTAACATACACCAATTTAAGCCAACGGAATAGCGATGATGACATACCTTAGTAAAGTGAAATTGGAGAGGATCGTCAGTACTCAAGCTTACGTTCAACCCCGTCTTGAAAAAATCTGGGAGTGGGTTCCGCTCATACGTGAGGAATAAGGCATTGTTACTTAAAGGACTCATTGCGAGACCAATCTGCCTCAGGTAGAAGAGATATTGCAACGCCGGGACCTTGCGAAGAAGTATACCGTGAGAAATTGAGTGAGAGGTGAGGAAAGTGGCGGTGAGATGGTCCGTATCGCCTGCTTCTCCTGCATGGGGCCGGAGGACGAACGTGTCTATCGTGAAGAATGAATAAAAGCCGGATCACGGCCACCATGTCAAGGTTAACGTACTGAAACCTCTCACTTGCCGCCAGTGGTTGAGACTAGCCATGTTGGCGTACATATAATAGATCCTAAAATAGGAAGAGGTTCCAACCAAACAGGAAGAGAATCAACGGGCAGGCTTACCAGTACGAAAATGGTGGGTTCTGTGTGGTATCCCAGAGACGGGGATGAGGAAACTTCCGATGGATTCGACGCTCAGCTTTCGACTCGTCATCCACACTGTCAAAGCCAACCACGCGCTGCAAGAATACGTGGAGTTCTGGGTGTGACGTCGGATCTTTAGTGACCTCGAATAACGGGCGAAATATGTCTGAACAAGCTCAAACTTCGCACATGAAACTAAGGGTTAGGCGACGTACTAATCACGATGTCCTGGAAAGTTCCAACCACACCATTTTCCTTGTAAACATTGTACAACCTTGGCACTTGTATCAGCCAGCGAACGTTGTGAGAGAATAACTTGTTATTGATGACCCATTTGGCTAACTTGTCCCATTCGTCTACTGATTTACCGTAGACACTGACTCGCCATTCGCAATTCTGCGAGAGTTAAGTGTAATGGGGGATTAGACAACTAGTGGGCGTACCTGGTATTTGCTTTGTTCTAGATCAGTCATCACCTCTGTAGGATTGTTAGTGGTCCAAACACTCCAGCATGCGAGCAACTCCACCTCGAGTGAGTTCAGCAAAATAGCGTCCATCAATACGATTATCGATCTTCAAAAATATCTCCCGGAGCCTAGATTCACCGATGGGGTTGTATTTTAGGTTGAATTTATCAAACCTATGGAATGAGTCTTGGTGGGCGTGCATGTCGAGCGTGTCGATGGAAAGATCATAGGCACTCAATTTGAGGGATTGAAAAACTTGTTCTAGTGTCAATTCGGCCCCATCGCGAAATATAACAATATCCTGGAGAGCGGTGATATAAGAGCCGCAGTGCAGCAGGCGCAAAAGAGACATACATGGGGGCTACGTTTCATCTTCGCCTTGATAAATCGCAATAGATGCTTCTGGTTCATGCAACTAGCTAGGTGCACGTGGGTATCCACTTTACGTACGTTGTAGAAATCTCTGGCACCTGCTGTCAGTGATGCTAGACAAGTTTGCAACTTGTCCTGACCTGTGAGGGACACTCTAAGAATTGTGAGAATGGGACTACCGATAAATAACATTTACATACCTTCATTGCTGCCAATTCCTGGGGTTCATTGAGCAAGCTATACATTTCGAATTTACTTGCTAAATATTTGAGTCTCCGGTATGCTATGCTTTTGGCTGGACCATCGGATATGACTTCAAGAACATGGTCAAGGTCGATGAAATATTCCCTGATGGATGGAATATCAAACACCGGTGTCTCATCTGACGTTCGTGATATTGTGTCATCTTCATCAGTACATGAGATCTTCGCGCGTACCTGCCACTGCAGAATACACTTGGTATACACCTTTGTCATCGATCCTGAATTCCCATGGGTGTGAATCCGGAATGCGACAGGTGGAGAAATCGAATTCCTCCTTTTCCGTGGTGGCATGACCGTCGGGTGCTGGAGCGTCGTGCTCCGCGGTGAAATGCCAGTGTGGGGGGGGTGGTTTAGGATATATTTTCCAAGGGTTGTACGGACTCTCAACAGCCCTAGCTTTGGCGAAGTCGACATTGAGCTGTACACCGGATACCCCTGCAAGGCCTTCTGCTATTCCATTGAAGTGACCGTCGTGGTCCCTGGGGTTGTCACCGAGTCTCTGGAGGGACTTTGCTATATATTTATCGCGCAGTTCGAGGCAATATCGGAATAGCTTGAAGGTACGTGCCATCTCAGGGGTAATGGAGGGTTGTACTGGAATTCTTATCTGAGCTGGTACGATTCAGGTTCGACCGAAAATCCGTACATTGTGCCTGCGGCTCAATGCGCACTTTGTCTTCGTCATCAGCGAAAGCGGACGTGCAGCCTTGATGCTCATTGGTTTGTAAGGCCTCGCGGATCGCGGAGAGCCCAAAGTTTCCCGCAGCCGAGGACGCGCCATCGGAGATGACAGTGGAGACATCGGATGTGCGACGGTGGGCCAATTTCTTCTCTTCGATCTGTGTCCCATCTCTAGCGCTGATGGACATCACGAGCGACGACTCACCTGCTGAAGACTCTTTTCGTCGTTGTAGCCGTAAAAGCCGTGTCTGGAGTCCGAGATGAGCAGTCCGGTGTCGGCTTCGACATCATTGGCGGCCCCTGGGGTCTGTGGGAGATTTTCACTGGCGAAGATCTCTGGCGCATTTTCCATGATAACGATGATACTCGGTGATGGTGATGGTGATGTGTATTTGGCCCCTCGGTGCCTGAGGCCTCGGGCTGGCTGCTGGTATGCGCGTGTTACGTCTGCCTGCAAGGAGAGCGCCGTTGTCAGTCTACACACACATCAAGCCAGAAGAGCCTGCACCTGCTCGTCGGGCAGAGAGACCGGCGGGGAGTGGACGATAAGAATTTACGTAATGTGATAATAAAATAATATTTTGCCGACTGGATTGGCTTGCTTTCTTTTACGTCCGTCGCGTTCGGTGTCGAGGTGAGCTGCTAGCATCTGCGGACGGACGACGCGATCCATACGATGGGCAACACAACCTCCAACACGAACCCCAGTCGACCACCACAGGTTCCGGCCAGACAGATCGATCCGCCAGGTCGCAGACAGCCCTCCCATTCGCCTTCTCCGAACCCCAATCAGCCCCACCGTTCTTTGCGCACGAAGAAAAAGTCCCTCGAGCTGCCTGACCTCGCACTTCTTTCCCTCACTCCTGCACACTCCCACCACACTTCCGCCAACTCATCTCCCTTATCATCTTACCGTCGCCCACCGAGAACTACTTCTCCAATCCCGATTCCGATTCCTGTTTCTAACAATGGCACCATCAACAACGCTTCAAACACCGGAACTTCCCCTCGTGGAAGGCAACCAAATGTAAAAGTGAATCTCGCACGCGAAGCCAATACGTCAAACTTCTCGTCGGATTTGCTTCTTGAGCAACCGCCGTCCACTCATATTCCAGTTCCTCACCATCAACATCATCCCCGAAATCGCGGTAGTCCATTTTTCCGAGGCGCACCTCTTCAATACAACTCTACACATTCATTCACTTCGCGTGGCCACCAGGCTGCACAACCTCGCATGCAAGAGCTATATGCGGAGAGCCAGATCCAAGTATCAACGCATCCTCCTCCCACAGAGTTCATTCAAGAGACAGTGCATTCGACAATCCCCCTCGCGCTGCACAAGGCCGAGGAAGAACTTGCGGCCGCGACGAACGATAGCCTAGCTGAGCTTGGACAGCCTGTCCCCAATCGTCCTTCGGATGAGCCAAGGGAGTCTGTGAACGTTAAAATCACTTGGAACGGGGGCGGAAAATCCGTCGTCCTTGCTCGTGCCGGTGACGACAATTGGAAGGGCCGTCAACAGATGGAACCAGAGTACGTCCTCTTTCACTGCTTTACTCGTCCATCTCACCCGTATCATAGTGATCCCCCTGCGGATACATCGTGGTCCACGTGGGTCTCGCTCATGCCTGGAACGCATCATATTCGTTTCATTGTTGACGAACAGTGGCGCTTATCCGACGACCTTCCAACAGCTGTAGACGATGAAGGGAGCTTGGCAAATTACGTCGCAGTCCCAATTTCTGGTTTGACGCCTCCTCACCGCGTATCTGGTTCTGTTGTTCCACCTAAGCAGCCTGCTCATCCAGTCCATTCATTCTGGTCGACCACAACCTCTACCCAAGGCTCCACGATCGACGTGCCTTCCTCTTCAGATCCCACAGGATCATCGTCCAAATGGACAGATGAAATTCCTGCAGAACTTATCGCTGCTGCCCGTGAGGAAGAAGCCTACCTTGCCTACACGGCTGCTGCAGAATATGATCAGTCGGGGTATCCCAACACCCTCCAACAAGTCCCTGCGCCAAATATTCCACCAGCTCCGGTCCTTCCTAGACACTTGGACAAACTTATTTTGAACGTCAAAGTAGGCCAGCCCCCACCATCTAGGGGACGCGAGCGGGAGCGGGAAAAGGAGCGAGAACGCGAGTATAGGCGGAAGCAGGGACGATCACTGCTCGGAATGACTAGTACGCTTGCACGGGATATTTATAAGGAAGATAGAGCTGGGGACGATGAGCACCCTCCCATCCCAATCACCACCGCAAGTGGGACAGACGTAACACACCTTGCGGGTTCACAAGCGCACACTCGTCTTGGGCTGGACGGGCCCGGATTATCAGATGATGCCAGCGTATTGCCCGTGCCGTCCCATGTCGTACTTCATCACCTGAGTACAAGTGCGATTCGTAATGGTGTACTCGCTGTCGGCAACACGACGCGTTATCGACAGAAGGTATTTACACGTATCGCTGCAAACGGCATGGTTGCTCACGGACATTATAGTATCTCACCACGATTTACTATAAGCCTACATGAAGCATACGACCGCAGTCGGTAAGGCAGTACGCAGGACGTCGTTAGAAGCCTTGTTTCGGGGGACTTACCGCGCAGGCCATTCATCCGCCTATTTATCCGTGCAATTACTTAGTTGGTCGTCGTTTCTTGGGATATTGCCTCTAGATTCTCCCTGAACATCCATGAAATATCTGGAAGACCAACACATTCAACCATGACTATATGCTCATCTTCACGACGCAGACACATAATCGTTACGTGTGCGTGCGTGTGTGTATGTCCACTTCCTGTTGTAGATTCGTTCTCTTCTGCTTCGTCCGTATGTTGTTCCCATGGTTGTGATACTTGTACGACGCTCTTAGACTACATACTCCTCAGTCAAAATGTATACTATGTGTATGAATCGCATGCTTGCACAAGACCCGAAGAACCGGGCCCCCAAAAAAATAGTAGCCCACCGCGAGGGTCGAACTCGCAGCCTTCAGATCACCGCAGGGATCAAACCCGCCTTAAAAGTCTGACGCTCTGACCGATTGAGCTAGGCGGGCCTACAAAAAGCTGCCGTACAGAAATCTAATAACAAAACAGATGTGATTCTTGCTTAGTCCCGGGAGGCACACTACGCACTGTAGCACCGCGATGTTCTCTTCCTCCCAGACAGAGTATATATCACAAGGGCCTCGATCCGATTACTACATGCACACATCGTAGGCCGTAGATGAACGCTTGTAAAGATAAGCAGAACAGCAGGTGCCCGCGCCGAAGCACCACGATTCATTACCGCTTGTCCCTCACCAGGCATTACAGAAGTCTTATCTAAGCTTATTTGGCTTATTTCAACTTTTTGTACTTATGGAATATGGCAAACCACACAAGCCAGCTATTATTTGACTACCACTAGAATCTGACTTGTTGACTGAGCGAGTTCATATATTTTGCATGGCCTGTACTCCACATAGTGAGCCCCCTAGTAGAAACCTCAAAAGCACAACAAGCTAGAAAAGTGTCAATAAGCCTAAACAAGACACTTGCAAAATTGCTAGTGCAACAAGTGGAGCTGAATGGTATTGTTCGGACTGTCATGACACCTTATCGCCAGGATGACAATTGACTCGGTGAACCACACCCTGCAGTCGAATTGGCAAGTGGAGCCCCCCACCCATCCAAATTGCCCGTGTACCCGACCCGGGATGTGGGTGCCACCGCAGTGCGGCATTCCTGTAGTGTGCACGTTCACACCTACTGCCAGCCCTTCAGAGCATTCACCACTGAGTCGTCGCCAGGTCTGGCGGAGTGCACTACCGGAGCAGCCCAATGCTGTCATGGCATTTTATATGCCGATCCACAGGCCTGCCAAAGAACAAAGGCTCATCCAACATCTCGGAAATTGTGCGAAGGCTGGCGGTCACTGCATGAGGATGGTTGGTTGGTTTAATAGCATGAACAAGAGGTGTAGGGATGGTCAAAAAGTGATACTCGGAGGTGGTGTCAGTCTTGTTTGGGCGGTCATAGGAAGTGAGTTACAGATTGACGCGAACAGGACTAGCAAATAATCAGGGACGGGAGGATTTGCAAAGGGCATCAATTTGAAGAAATGTAAACAGTATTGTACCTTTCACGTGTGGATCCCTCGTGTTTTTGTACCATGCGCCTTCCTGACAGGCTGCTCTCAGGACCACCCAAAGGCATGGAAATGAGATCACAAAATTTAATTCACGGCGAGCAGAGCTGGTCAACGAGGGTATGGTCCAACTTGCTGTGCCGTTCATAGGCGGCAACTATATGCTGCCGTGCATACATAAGTCCCTCTGCTGCATGAGTAGTGGGTGTCCTCGTGGTCCGTGAAATCAATCCCGGAGCAAAATGTCAATGCTGGTAAGGGTTCGACGGACTGCTGTTCCAAGGCCCGTAGCTTACTAGTAATATTCTGATTCAGGAGCTGTTTCGGAGGCTGGTTGCGCTAGCGATGAAATTTGCAGCGCAACGCAAGACATGGAAAGGAAGGGGCAAGGGGCAGAGCCATAGCGACACCCAGTACGCCGAGTTTCCGAGATCGTGGTCAACCAGAGCAGAGAGAGAGTGGCAGGAGATGGACTACATGCTCAGAAACAACTGGAGTGGGCGAACGCAATTGCAAGCGACGCAGACACTATGCCATGGGCAAAAGGCAAGACAATGCGATGTGGAGAACCGTACCTAGACTGACTTGAGTTTAGGAGCAGCATCAGCATGACGAGGCGGGCATGCTGCACACATCCAAGCGACGGGTAATGGTTGTCAGCAACCCCGACCCAGCAGACGACAGCGAAGAGGAATTCGAAATGAAGACTCGAATGTGATAGCACTTGGACCGTCCGAGGGGCACTGATGCGATCTCTTTGACAATCTTGGTCTTTGTAGTCAAGCCTTGCTGATCAGTTCGCCAGTCGGGAGGATGAGAGGTGGGCGTGACAGGCCAGCATTTGGTAAACTGGGCGATTAGTAGCCTACGGGATTGTAAGACGATTCAGAGTTGAAGTTGTTTTCCGGTCGTCTCCGGCAAATTCACACCGCCCACGGACGCCAGCGGTAACGTCATTGAAATTTGTTAGTGACCTGCACCGTTCAACTCGACTCTGCTATTTATCTTTTCGTCCCCTTGCCTTTTGTCGTCAGTCATGTCCAGAGCCGTACATCGCCTTTTCTCTTCACGTTCCGCCACGCGGGTCAGCTTGAATGCAGCAGCCCGCTCACCCCGTACTGCACTCGCCCGACGCCTGATGAGCTCCGAGTCGCATGCCCATCACGAGGGCGCACAGGGTGACAAACCGTGGATGGTGTGTTTTGCTTTCAGTGCTCACAGAATGGAATTGCTCAACGTATTTTCATATTTCTCCCCAGATTGGGTCCGCGCTTGTATTTGGTCCTCTGGTGAGTAGCACGCGCTGCAACACGGGTTTGCATCCAGACATCCTGTCATACAGTTCCTGTACCTTGTGTCTCCCTCGGCACGCAAAGATTCTCATGTGCACACGGATCATGGGCATAAGAGCCACAATGTACGTGCCAACTCGACTTGACAGTATATGGCCACCTGACCATCGTTGGTAGGATCATCAGGACAGCCGTACCGTACGTGTCATCCATTCGCTAATTTGCTCGTCATGATGTGGCTTCTGTTCCTGTAGCAACACGTCGAGTCTAACCGCAAAGAGCATGTCGAACCCATTGCCGATGATCAAGGCAATGAGATTTCTGGTCAGGAGGTCAAAGAGTCGATGGAAAAGGTTTTTGTGAGTCATGATGTTTTACTTGTCCTGCATGACTTTTATTTTATTAGGAATCCGATTCTCCCAAGGATGCCCAGGAACGGGAGGAAGTGGTAGCCAAGGCTGAAGCGACGTCTGTAGAGACCTCGGCTACTGACGTGGATCCCCAGGGAGGGTTGCTAACCGACGTTACGTTGATTCCGGGGGTTGAGCTGAAAGTAGCTGCAGGGACAACCGTCGGGGTCGAAGAAGTCATCAATGCGACGAGCGACGAAAAGGCGCAAAGCACCGCTGTGAGTACATCTTTGCTTCATATTTAGCGAATGGAGTGACCAAGTGATCACCAGAACGACGCGAGCTCGCTCGCAGTAGAATCAAAAGATTAAGGTATGGTGAACGTTGCATAGATTGTGCAGGTGCATCAGACTAGACAATAATCATCCATTTGGGTCCACTATCGATCATCTCCAGAGCACGTCGAGGTGAGACGCAAGCTGAGGTGGAATCCACCTTGCTTGACATTCACATCAATGATAATAAGTCGCTGTCATGCAACACTGCAGGTCACGATTGACAAAACGCGAAAGCTGGAGAGTATAAGAGAACGAGTTAGTCGTCAAAGACGCACCCAGTTCGTTCAGTTTTTCTGCTCGACGCGTGAAGCTTACTATGCTCGGCGTGTTTGCGCTCCTCGCTTTACTCTTTGTCGCGAATTGCGGTATTTCCAGCCCAATTGGCAACAACATCGTACTTGATGACGGCGCAGTACCCTCCAAACCGCTATCCCGAAGGGACTCGACCAAATATGTTGTAGCCCATTTTATGGTCGGGAACACCTACCCGTACACTCGGCAAAACTGGTTGTCCGATATCCAACTCGCCCACGAGAACGGCATTGACGGTTTCGCACTCAACATCGGGATCGATTCATGGCAACCTCAACGAGTCGCAGATGCGTGAGTGGTGACCACGAGATGCGCTATTAATTCGTTGATCCTCGACCAGGTATCAGGCTGCAGAGCAGTCCGGGACGGGCTTCAAGCTCTTCCTGTCATTTGACATGACGTACGTCCTTCGTCATTTATCGTGACGTTGTCATCATTCTCGTCAATAGATCCCTCCCTTGCGACAATGCTAGTGCTGCTGCTACACTACGAAGTTATGTTACGACGTACGCGTCGCATCCCAACCAGTTGATCTACGACGGTCGTGTCTTGGTCTCGACCTTCTCTGGAGAGACGTGCCAGTTCGGTCAAGGCTCGGTCACAGAAGGATGGCAAACGCAATTTTTGCAGCAGCTGACGGGCGAGAATGCTGTCTACTTTCTCCCCTCCTTTTTCGTGGCCACGTCCGACTTCCAGAATTTCGGTGGCGTGATTAATGGAATGTTCAACGTACGAGTGATGACTTCTCGTACTTTTACTGCTCTAACACGCTTTTTTTTTGCTTTAGTGGAATTCTGCATGGCCCGTACAGATTACGGCGAAATCGGTCTCAAACTTTGATCCGTCTACGCTTAATTCGCTTTCGAAATACGTTGGAGCTACGACAACTGATGAAGAATACATCAATGCTTTGCGTCCCATAAGTGGATCATACATGGCTACGGTGTCCCCTTGGTTCTTCACGCACTATAGCCCGCAGACTTACAATAAGAACGTGAGGTATTGACCATCAACGGGAGATTGGTTCTAACCCTGGTTGGTTCTTAGTGGATATACCTGAGTGATGACCACCTCTATCCAAGACGCTGGGAAAATTTGATTGGAATCCGCGACCAAGTGGATATCGTCCAGATCGTCACTTGGAACGATTATGGGGAATCTCATTACATTGGTCCTATTGAGGGTGCGCAACCAAATAGTCAGGCCTGGGTGAACGGGTTTGATCATACTGGTGAGCTTTGCGGGTTCTAATTTGTGGTTGGGCGCTGACCTCCATCTGCAAGGCTGGCTGAGTATGACATCATACTACGCGACTGCGTTCAAGACAGGAACGTATCCAGCCATTTCGAAAGACCAGATCGTTATGTGGTCCCGTCCCCATCCGGCCTTTGCAACTGCACCCGATCCAGTTGGTCCACCTGCAAACTATCAAATCGTGAGTCATTGCCGCAAGCGTACTGTGGTGTCCGGTCTTGATGTTCTCGATCCCCAGACGGAAGACAAGGTTTGGGCGGTCGTTTTCGCGACATCTTCTGCAACCGTGACGCTTTCAACATCTTCTACTGAGTCTAAGACATTCGACGTTGCAGCCGGAGTGACAAAGCTTGCGCTGCCCATCAAAGCCGGCGGGTCCATGACGGCAGTGCTCAAGAGGAATGGCCAAACTGTCATTGACCTTCATCCCCAGGATTTCATTTTCAACCCCAAACCGGCTACATATAACTACAATGCTCTTGTTGTTTCTTCCTCCTGAGGAGTGTTAGATACACAAGAGAAACTGATTTTATGACGTGTTCTCATTTATTCTTTATATGTGTTCTATGTTCTATCCTTCCAGCTTATACTTGTTACTATTCATACTATGGTCTTACCCGTCTCTGACCCACTGGATTAGGTTCCGGAGAGGGCAGACTTGAAGATTGTTGATTAAATTGGAGTCGGCGCACACCGGAATATTGGGCCATGATGAAAGTAGTATAACATGACTGGCGGTGATCTGGCCCTTCCGCAAGGAAGGGTTGCGATCCATGGCTGTGGTCGTGCTATATACACAATGATAGGTATTCAAGAATGAAAATTTCTAGCCAAGTTTACGTTTATAACTGGATGATCAGACTGCACGGGCTCCGAGAGGAACAGCTTGAGCATCGACGCTAATCAGTGGTCGGATTCTTCGTTTGAATCAGCTTCCTCGACCGCTGGCATCGTTCTACTGCAAGCTTGAACAGGATCGGCCGCTGTTTCCCGTGAGCGTCATCAAGGACGAGGAGTTCGCGCAATCCCTGGACCCGCTGGCACACCAGTCATGTACACTGTAGGTAGAGATACGATAGTTGATCTTGTACCCGTACGTCGTAGTCATCCTACTACAGTGCCTGCTCGTCTCGGTGTTTCCGCCGTTGGCCACGGTCGGTTTCCATCTACTATAAAATGAATTTGCCGCGTGCACATGCGGTGACACTCAAAAAGAAACAGGGCGAGAGCGGGTTGCGAGTGAGAGATCTACGGACTTTCAAGATGGCACAAACGACGACTTCATCGGGACTTGTGGTCGTGACATTACATAAGTATTGCCGTTGTCTTGTGGTCTCCAGGAGGCCATATAACAACACTCCAGGGGCCAGCTGGCGGTTTTCTCCCCAAATTCGAGTCGTGCTGCTTGACGCGCACAACTCACCGTCACTCATTCTATCCTCCCCTCGCTCGTCATGTTCATCGTGTTTGTACTTCTAGTAGCCTTGTTCTCTGTTGCTGACCTCTCCGTGTCTTTCCCGATCGGGAAGACCCCCACCCCTGTGTTTGATAGCATCACATCGATGTCCCCCAAACCACTGTCCAGAAGAGCTTCGACTAAATATGTCGTGGCACATTTTATGGTTGGGAACACCTATCCGTTCACTCAGCAAAACTGGTTGTCTAGTGTCCAGCTCGCTCATCGGAGTGGCATTGACGGTTTCGCACTCAACATCGGAAGTAATTCCTGGCAACCTCAACAAGTTGCAAATGCGTGAGTGCCTACGATAGCCTGTTGTATCATGTTGATGCTGGACCAGGTACCAGGCTGCAGAGCAGTCCGGGACGGGCTTCAAGCTCTTCTTGTCATTTGACATGACGTGCGTCCTCCGTTGTTCACTGTGGTGCCGTCTTGATTTTCGCCACTAGATCCCTCCCTTGTAGCACCGCTGAGGATGCCGCAGCGCTGCGAAATTATATTACCACGTACGCGTCGCATCCCAACCAGTTGATCTACGACGGTCGTGTCTTGGTCTCGACCTTCTCTGGAGAGACGTGCCAGTTCGGTCAAGGCTCGGTCACAGAAGGATGGCAAACGCAATTTTTGCAGCAGCTGACGGGCGAGAATGCTGTCTACTTTCTCCCCTCCTTTTTCGTGGCCACGTCCGACTTCCAGAATTTCGGTGGAGTGATTAACGGAATGTTCAATGTATGGGTGATAATTTCTCGTACTTCTTTATTCTAACACACTTCTTTGTTTTAGTGGAACTCTGGATGGCCAACGCAAGTCACGGCAGGCTTACTGCCAAACTTTGGAGCATCTGCGCTCGCTTCACTTTCAACTTATATCGGGGCTACGATAGCCGATGAAGAATACATCGATGCTTTGCGTCCTATGGGCGGATCATATATGGCTGCGGTGTCCCCTTGGTTCTTCACACACTATGGCCCGCAGACTTATAACAAGAACGTGAGGTACTGAACATTGACGATAGATTGGTTCTAATCCTCGCTCTTTCCTAGTTGATATACCTGTGTGATGACAGTCTGTATGCAAAGCGCTGGGATTATCTGATTGGAATTCGTGATCAAGTCGATATAGCTCAGATCATTTCTTGGAACGATTATGGGGAATCTCATTACATTGGTCCTATAGAGGGTACGCAACCAGATAGTCAGGCCTGGGTGAACGGGTTTGATCATACTGGTGAACTTTGCCGGTTCTTGAAAATTTGGCTAGGCACTAACCTCTGTCTACAGGCTGGTTGAATATGACGTCGTACTATGCGACCGCGTTCAAGACGGGGACATATCCAACCATCTCGAAAGACCAGATTGTTATGTGGTCTCGCACCCATCCGGCCTTTGCGACTGCACCCGATCCCGTCGGTCCACCTGCCAATTATCAGATTGTGAGTTTGTTTACCGGTAGTCATAGCATGGCATCTGGTCCTCATTTTCTCGATCCACAGACAGGGGATAAGCTTTGGGCGGTTGTTTTTGCGACTTCTTCTGCGACCGTGACGCTTTCGACGTCATCCACTGAGTCACAGACATTTGACGTTGCAGCTGGGACGACAAAGCTTTCATTGCCTATCAGCGCTGGGGGGTTCATGAAAGCGGTTCTTGAAAGGGATGGTCAAACCATCATCAGCCTTCAACCTCAAAATTTCTCTTTTGACCCCTCTCCACCTTCGTATAACTTCAATGCTTTCGTTGTTTCATCGTCCTGAAGTATGCTAGATGCACAAGGGAAGGTAAAATTATCAAGGTGTACTCTGCTACTCATGCTATAGCCCGTGCACGTAGCAATGACAAAGTGGTGTCTGGATACTATACCATGGGTGGCCTGAGTAACATGAAACCAAAGGTTGTCATTTCTAACTATTAGTTACTCACACATATAAACTAAGACGACGTGTGGATCGACGGAAAGAGGATGGGAGACAGTTGCGCCTACACAGGGGTCAATGGCCTCTGAAGCCCTCGGGAAAGTTCATGAGACGGGTAGAAAGTCATTGGTGCCAGGTCCGTGAGGACATGTCAGTCAGAGAGATGGAAAGCTTGGACCTTCTTATGTAATGCATATAACTTGCTCGGTAACTTATACTAGTGGGTTTACCTACACTCAATGTTAAACGTTGAACGCTGATCTGAATGAGGCAAGTGCGAGAGAGATATAACGCTAAAGCGCGCCAGTCGTGTCTGGGATCAAATAAGAAGGGGAAATCGTCCAAGCACACACACCCTACTTCTGCAGAGACACCCGATCCCAATGCAGAGATCATTGTTCCAAAGTCCCGGGAACAAAAGGAAAAGGAGAGGAAAGAGAGACTTGTCAAAGAGGTAGGTCGTAATCATCACGACTTCGTGTCTCTCTCATTGCGCAGCTTACAGCACAATCGGAGAGCAAGGTGTCAAGTAAAAAGAGGAAGAGACTGGAAAAGTATATTGTACGGTACGGACCATCTTTTCAACGAGCTGTATTGATGTGTCTTCTTCAAGGACAAAAAACTCAGGCAAGAGGAGAGAGTGTTGATTTTCGAAAAACTGGCGTATGAACATTTTAGTGCTATTTGATCATTCATTGATTTGTGTAGTCAGACTCAAGCGTCCATACCGACATTGGAGCTACATTCCTCTTCCACCCTAGGGACGGGAAAGGCAATTTCTCATCGCGAACGATTGGACAAGTCTGAAGATATAGGTGTTCGGCATCTCATGGATGGTCGATTCAACAAGCGGAGACGGCGCAACAATGACCTTTCTATCACAGGACTCACTGACACCGAGGATGAAGATGCCGACCTCGAGGTGTTGGCTTCCGATGCTGCTAGTTCGCACTCACCGACTGCTGGTACTTCAAACCAAGTCCAGATAGTCGACACGTCCATCGGTCTAGCTGCACCGGAGAGATCAATGCAGCCTATTGTTGTTGGTGGCGCACTCAGGCGAAACCCAGATGGCACTTGCACGGCCCCTCGCGTCGTCAAAAGAAAGAGGATTGGTCAAAAGGTCAGTCCATCGATATAGTACTATTCGTAATCGTCTCATACTTCCCCAGGCAAGCTTTCGGCGATGGTCAAAGCGTTCTGCGCAGCCGGATTCCGGACTCAAGTCTGATACATCATTCGATAGCTCAGATTCCATGAATGACGCGAAAGAGGATGAGAAAGACGGGGTTGGTTCCTTTGCAGTATCAGCATCGGATGGCAATTTGGATCACAACAGCTCACCTTTGGCGGATATCGACACTGCTTCTGTGAAGCACGCAGGTTTCAAAACGTGGGCAATGAAGCAGCTCTCTGCAGCCAAGGGCTACGTCACGCCCATCGATGGACCACCGGCTCCGCCAGAACCGGTACAAGATACCGTTGGACAGCCCTCCAAGAAATGTAAGGTTTCACGTCCACCCCATGACGTTATGGTGCGTGGTCCGCTCGGAGATGACATAAAATTGCCTGCCACTGCGCTGGCAGAGCATCTATCGAAAAGGCCCCAACTATCGGCGGGCTCGTCCTCTCCTGAAAGGAGAGCCAAAGTCGTTTCTGTCACACGACCAACGGATGTCGAAGAAGCTCGATTGATGTTACCTATCACAGGAGAGGAGCAACCCATCATGGAGTCTATTTTATTTCATCCGGTCGTGATCATATGCGGCGAGACTGGTAGTGGGAAAACTACACAGGTACCACAGTTTCTTTACGAAGCAGGTTTCGGGGATCCCAATGGAGGTGAGGGAAGCTCAAGCTAAGCGAGAACATACATACTAACTTGTATGTAATAGAAAATCCTGGCATGATCGGGGTAACACAACCTCGACGAGTCGCAGCGATTTCGATGGCTGCACGTGTGGCATATGAAATGTCTTTAACCTCGTCACGGGTCTCTTACCAAATCCGCTACGATGCGACCGTATCCACTTCAACTTCGATCAAGTTCATGACGGACGGCATTCTGTTGCGCGAGCTGGCTACCGATTTCTTGCTGTCCAGATATTCTGTCATCATCGTCGACGAGGCTCACGAACGAAGCATGAACACGGACATACTCATCGGTGTACTGAGTCGTGTATTGAAGTTACGAGAGCAAATGTGGAAGGACAAAGAGGATGGCGTTAAACCTTTGCGCCTGATCATAATGTCGGCCACCCTCCGAGTCAGCGATTTTGCAGAGAATAAGCTCCTCTTTCCGTTCCTCCCTCCGGTGATCAGTGTTTCGGCACGCCAGCATTCGGTGACGATCCATTTCAACCGCCGAACGCCCTCGGACTATGTCAAGGAAGCGATTAAAAAGACCGCTCAAATCCATTCTCGCCTGCCCCCAGGCGGTATCTTGATCTTCCTGACGGGTCAGAACGAGATATCAGGTGTTTGTAGGGCTCTGGAGGCAAAATTTAGCATTAAAGCTATCGAAGCTCGAATGCGTAGAAGGCGGTTGGTGAATGCTTCAGAATTTTTTATAGACGAGCCCCTATTCCCACAAGATATGGTTGCTGCTGCGGATGGTATGTCGTCTCGACATCCTTTTCCCCGAAAGTAATTATAAGATAATCTTACAGTCGTTCTGGAGGCGGAGGATGTGGAATTGGGGGTCGGTATCCAAGACCTGGCTTTAGATGTCGACGATGGTGGCCCTGAAGAAGATTCTGAAGCTCTAGATAGCGTTGATGAAGATACTGCCGAAGATATAGAAGAAAGTGACTGTGAGCCGGACCCTTAGGTTCTCCTTGACATTCACGAATATATATCCTCTAGCTCCGATGCATGTCGTCCCACTATACTCTCTTCTACCGAGTGACAAACAGATGAGAGTCTTTCAATTGCCGCCACCCGGACACCGACTGGTGGTGGTCTCAACGAATGTAGCTGAAACCTCACTAACTATTCCTGGAATTCGATATGTTGTCGATTGTGGGCGAGCAAAGGAGGCAAGTTACTTCTGGTCGCGCACACTATACTTTCTCACGGCGGTTATCAGCGCAGATACGATGCTACAAGCGGTATCCAGTCCTTCCAGGTAAGCTGGATATCGAAAGCCTCCGCGGCACAAAGAGCCGGTCGAGCCGGGCGGACGGGCCCTGGACATTGCTATAGGCTTTATTCATCTGCGCTCTACGAACACTACTTTGAACCATTCTCACAACCAGAAATTCTCCGTACGCCCATAGAAGGGGTAGTACTTCAAATGAAGAGCATGGGAATTGATACAGTGGTGAACTTCCCTTTTCCAACCCCTCCTGACACCCAAGCTTTGAAGAAGGCCGAAACGATATTGGCTCACCTTGGTGCGGTGAGCAGCACCCCACTCGTATCGTCGGCGACCCCGGAGTTATCTATCGCTACAATCGGAGGCAAGATTACGCCGCTCGGAAAGTCGATGAGTTTGTTTCCTCTTGCTCCTCGGTACTCTCGAATGCTAGTCGGTGGTCAACAACACGGTTGTTTGCCGTACGTGATCACCATTGTGTCTATCATGACAGTGGGGGATCCTTTCTTGTATGAAGAGGGATTAGGTGAAAGCAAGGACTCCGACGATGGGAACAATGATGAATTGGAATACATCAAGAGCGAAGGAATCAAGGCAAAGGAGGTTCGCAGAGCGCGTCGCAAGGCTTTCTTCGAAGCACAACAGGTTTCGTCCGGAACCATTCTTCATCCCATGGGGCTAATATTCCGGTTTTCTAGATTCATTCCTCTTTTGGAAAGTCGACCAGTGATATACTCCGGATACTTTCAGTGGTCGGCGCATACGAATTCGCTGGGGGGGGATTGCAGTTCTGTTCAGAACAGTTCGTTCGGCCAAAAGTAGGACTTAAGGTTCCGGTTTCGAGTCACACTATCTGACACGTTATCCAGGCTATGGAAGAGATCCATAAGCTGAGAGCACAAATCTGCAACATCGTGAGCGCGACCTTCCCTGGTGTGGAGACGGGGTTTGCACAACCCCTTAAACCACCTAGTGAAATACAAGTTGGTTACTTCCTTTCCTCATTAATTATCATTACACTGAGTAATTCCCTACAGTTGAAGGTCCTCCGCCAGTTATTGGTCGCCGCTTTTATCGATCAAGTAGCCGTTCGGAAGGATCTCGTGCAAAAGGAGTCGGCCACTGGGGTTCAGTATTCGACTGCCCAAGGCGTCCCTTACAGAGCAATGGGTATCCAGGAAGACGTATTCATACATCCCTCGTCTGTATTGTCACGAGGCCCTGCCCCGGATTATATCGTGTTCACAGAGATCGTTCGAACGAGCAAGCCATGGCTCAAAGGTGTGCCATCCCAAAATTGATTGGAACGTCGTTTGACCCTGTTGCAGGACTTACGCTGGTTAATCCGGCATGGCTTTCCACGCTAGGAAAGCTGACGCTATGCACTTTCACTAAACCTGCCAAAAACAACGCAGGGATACTGACAACGATACCCAGGTTTGGACCAGATCAGTGGGAACTGCCACCAATAAAAGCTTCATAGTGATAATAAGAAATACGTTATCTCCCGTGCAGTCAAACAATGTAGAGGTAATCCGAGTAGATGCGCTAGGCAGAAAGAGGAATGGATATACTAGAAGATGGTTGTAGAGTGTGCCCATCTATGGTTTGGGTTTCTTTGGGATGAAGATACTACCCTTATCCTTCTTGGGTCGCTTATGCGGAGGATTTGATTTGAGCTCTGTGTTCGACGAAGATGCTTCCTCAACAAGTGGTCTCTTCGGTAGCGGGTGTTGTAAAGAACGACCGCTTGACTCCACAGTAGCTTGGGCCGAAGCAGGGACGGTTGGAGTAGAAGGCAGATTCTGTGATTGCGATTTAGTACGAACGGATTCGACCAAGCTCTGAGGAGTGACAAGGTCAACTGGTCCAGGAGGTTTTGGGACAGACCGTTGTTTTTTGGGCTTCGTGGGCGAAGCAGGCCGGGCGGACTGCGCGGGGTTAGGTTCTGTGAAATAAGACGTGTCCGCCTGCATGCAATGTGAAACTATGAACGCGAGGCTGTGGTAGTGAGTGACTTACATCAGTTAACAATGACCTGGCTCTAGCATTGTTCACAATTTCTTTCCAATCTGCATTACTTCTCTCAAGTGTTGGTGCATTTCCCAAAATGAACAAAGAGGATTTCGCTCGGGTAAGCGCCACATTCACTCGGCGAACATCTAGTGGACAGAATTTCAGTCATGGTCTCATTTCAAGGTCTGTGAACCATACCGGCTAAGAAGCCAACTGACTGTACGCCTGGCCCTGCGCGCACGCAAGAAAGAATGATGATGTCCTTTTCTTGACCTTGGAAGCCATCAACCGTATGGAAATGTATCCTTCCACGAATATCCTCTCCAAACCTCCTTTCAAATGCACGCTCCAGTTCAAGGACCTGACCGCGATACATTGAAACAATACCAACTCGAAAGTCGAGATTGATTGAAGCAAAGTCCTTGCGTAACCTCACGTAGAGTGCGACAGCCGCTTGAGCTTCCTGAACATTTTTCATTGAATGGCCAACGGTCGATTCTTCCCGGCCACGCGAAATGTTGTAAAAGCGATAGCAACCAAATTTTGGGTGGGATTGCCAAGGTTGTTTGGTTTTCACGTCCATGTCAGGTCCGTCAAGCAGACGGCCTTTGTAAAACAAACGGCTGGGAAGCAGACTAATTTCCGGATGCATGCGGTACTGGATGCTGTTGGGTGTTTCAGTAGGTGTTCGGGAAGCTTCACATTATGCTCACCTTAGGAGATGGACAGCTTCTGGACGGTGTTTTTGCAAGCGAACAAAGAGAGATTGGTTATAATTAAATCTACACGCCTGAAACGGATCATCGGGATGAAAGCGGGACTACGGAAAAAGGCTCGTCACCTCTGGAGAGATAACAGTTGGTGGAAGTTGTTGAGGGTCTACAGAATAGGTCGGGTTTCATGTCGTGCAGTAAGGGTGCTGAACTCTCACCTCCAACCATGATGCATTTTGGAGTTCGAAACTTCAGCGGGATCAACGTAGTTAGTTCGACAGCTTGGGCGGCTTCATCGATGATGACCATCTCAAACTCCAACTGCTCGATCGACTCATGGCCAGATCCTGCGAGCGTCGCACAGATCACGTCAGCCTCTTGGAGAACCTCCATGCGGAATCGCCTTCGCACAGCATCTAAAGTTCGATTGTCGGATTTTTGTTTGTCCTTCAAACGATCAAACTGTTGAGTCAGGGTCATTCGACGAGAATTTAACTTCTTGATCTCTTCCTCAATAGTGAGTGTCCTTGCAGTGTTGTTTTGAACCATGGCCAGCTCCTCCAACTTCTGCTGTTTGGCATGTTTGACAGATTCTATCTCTTGCCGAACCAGCGCTATTTGTTTTCCGGCGTCGGTAGCATCCGGCATATTCTCACCGTTCATCTTCTGCTCCACGAGGTAATCCAGCGCGATATCCCGGACACTGATGTCGATAGCCTTGTCACTACCAATACGGACCACTTTGATGGGCTCCCCGCGTTTCTGAGCCCCTCGGTGACTCTCCTTTAGGCGACTTGCGACCTCGTCAATTGCTGCGTTGCTTGGAGCGCATAGAAGAATTCTCTGGACTGGTCCTCTATCGGCTTGTGTGGAACTTCGTCCCGCGTGTATAGAAGTCGAGGCCCGGGGCCGTCGGGACAAGAAAGCTTCGACCAACCCGCATATTGTCGAAGTTTTTCCCGTTCCTGGGGGCCTTTGAACTGGCTAAGCAATAAGCTATGCAGACGAACAACTTTACCTACCCTTGGATTAACCCAAACCCTTCAATGCGTAATGAACCAAGAATAGCTCTTGCTTGAGGCTCGTTGACACGGTATATGGACATGGCTTGATCAACTTCATGGCTGTCCAGGTGTGGCATTGCAGAGATACGGGGCTGCATAACCGACTGAAAGGCGTCGTAAAAAGGAAGGGCTACCAGGGCACCATACTCGCGGTGTAATGTAGCCAAGCTGGAAAAAAAGTCAGTATTTGCGAATGCAACTACTCTAAGGGTAAAAGTACCTGAACACCTTTTTCAAGCTCCAGATGCTGTTAATTTGCAAACCAGGATCACATCCATTGGGTATGAAACATCGAAGAGTCATTTGTGCGCCATGCTGAGTAGTTTTGTACGACTGAGTTTTCGCGAGGAGCGAAGTTTTCCCAGAAGGGTGCCTAAGCAGAACCACGTCTGTTTCTAACAGACGCCAGTCTTTCTGGAGCATCTCGGATATAGTCGCTTCGAGGTCAACGAAGTCGTCTGTGAACTGCTTCGAACAAATCTTGCAATCGTACGATGGCTGAGTCTCTTCCTTCGACTGGACGATCTGTGCCCAACACTCGAGTAACAGTAGCGGCTCGAATACACTCAGGTATTGGCGGTGGTCTGCGAACCTGTCCAGGACATGAAGCGGCTTTGACTGTGTTCCTTGCGCGGGGGGATCTGGGCCGTCATAATCATAATTCCACGAAAGGAGAGCACGGTGAAGTCCAGAAATGTCTGGTTTGAGCCGCATCGCCCTCCTACGTGCGTCATCCCTTCGATAAAGTCGTTCCATCGTAGCATTCTTTGCCTGATTCGTGACATCAAGAATCCTGATCTGACGTCTCTCAGCAGGCCTTTGCACTTTAGGGGATTTCTGAAATTTAGCGAGGGCAGCTAAACCTTTGGCGCCGCCAGCGTTAGCGTCAGACTCGGATTCACTGGACGTCAAATCCACCGTTTGTGATATCTTGGGCACCTCATCACGGACAGGAAGTGGACGGCTGGGACCAGAAATGATAGTTGCCTGTCCCCTCTGGAAAGTCGGGAAAGCAGGCGCCTCTAGCTTGGACTGGTCTACGACGGAAGCTTTTGGGGGTTTCTGGGGAGCCAACAGCTTGAGTGTTGTCTGCACCTCTTTGCGTACGGGTTTGTTGTCTACGCGTGCAGGAGCAGAAGTACGACTGCTGGCAGTTGTCACTGAAATGATCTCCACGTCATCGTCGTCACTCTCAAATGTTGCTAGGGCATCTTCGAGTTTTGCTATACGAGTCGAGTCGAGTCGAGTCCTTGGGGCCCCTTTCGTGGTCTTGCGAGCGTCATCTACATGTTTGTTCAACTTCGCTAGACCAGCTTCAGAAGGTGGGACACCTGTTGTCCGAAAGCAGTCCAAGACCGTCTGAATTAGAGCAAACGATTGATGTAGTAGCTCCTCATCTGATAGCCGAAGCCACCGTGCAAGCTCGGGTAAGACAGGTTGAAGATCATTCATCATCCTCTTTCCTACCCGAGATAACCTGGATGGTTTCCGGCTGAGCGAGGTGGACTTTTCCTCCGCAGCTGCGACAGCAGCGCATTCCATGACCCTCCACTGTGCTAGCATATCCCGACCAAAAATGAGTGCATCACGCATCCACACTGTCATATCTGGTATCTCGAAGAAGTCCGCCCACAGTGGAGTCCGTTTAAATATCACGGTAATCGACTGGGTCATGAGCGCCCATAGATGGGGGAGTTGAGAAGCAGATCCTTGCGGATCCTCAGGTCGCAAGAACCTGTCGGAATGCAGTAAACCATCGGGGCTAGAACAGAGCACCTCGATGATATCCGTGAGGCATTGTACCAGGGACTTGGACAAGCTACATGCCTCAGTGACTTGAGGCGCATGTCGAACAAACTTTTCTAAAAAACCAAAAATAGCGGAGAGGGACGGATCCGGTAGATTGGAGAGCAATGCGCGGAAGCAATCAAGACGGACGTCCACATCGAACGCTTGCCCAACTAGGGCTTTGGCAGCGGTTTGAATATCGTCGATTGGAGATAGCATGAGTGTCATGACGTTCCTTGCAACCTCTGGGCGACGAAGAAGATTGCGCAAAAGGGATGGTTGATTGTAATTGGCAAATTTAGAGATCGTCTCGACAAAACCTTGTCTCGTAATCTGCAGGGAGTGATTGATGGCATCAAAGGCCACCTTGGCATCCGGTTTTGAAAGAATTGGTTTATAAGCGCGGGAGTTTAGAACGTCCAGATGGGCATACTGGGCAACCAGATCGAGGAGACTAGCAGCTCCATCTGGATCATTTGTCTGCAAGGACTCGTATGTCTTCATCCACATATGCTCTCGCACAGTGCATACGGAAAATGTGTCAGCCTGACCAGCAAGAAATGCGCAGGATTGGTTGATTGCACTAGTAATCTCCCGCACGTCTCGCGCGAGGCTCGCTGTGACGAGATCACGAGCCGGATTGCGGGTAGACTTCCACTTTTCATCTGCATAATGGCGACTGAAAGCAACCGATATGAAGGTGTCGACATGAATGTCCAGCACACTGGATATTGCCTGACGGTGGCGAACCAGTTCTTCAGTTTGACTTTTACGGACCAACGACGAGAGCAACTGCCATTGTATATCAGTCATATATCACATCAGAGACATCGAACTCGAATGCTGACCCGTATAGCAGCAGACATGACCACGGGGCGAATTTCCTTGAACCTTTCATGCTGGAGCTCTTCGCAAAGCAAGTCTACAATTTTGGCGAGTACATCACCGAAGACTCCGGAATCTTTCAATGATAATAGATACTCCCCAAACCAGGAGAGAAACCAAGGTTTTTCGTCCAACGGAGTGACTTCTCCGATCAATTTAATATAAGATGGGTTGTCCTTGATGGCGTCGAACACAACCTGTGGAAATTCGGGGGCCTCGTCGTTCCAAAGACCGGTGTTCAGGCGTTTCAGGAGAAAAAGCATACACTTCAGTATATGTGTAAATTCTGACAAAGGAATGAGTCAACCCGAGATGTACACGACAACTTGATATACATACGTGAACCCGTGTCATGCAAGTGACTCGTGACAACTCTTCGACAGTCTGTTCCTCCGTATGACCGCAGCATTGTTTTGGTAGGTAGCTGACGAAGAACTTGACAGAATCCGACCCAGATTTCGTTCAGATCCGACGTTAACGAAAACGAGTTAACGGAAGGGATATCCCCCTCTTTTGAAGGTACGTGCAACGCAACAGAGTTATGTTGGGTTGCGGTCTTCGCGATGAGACTAAATATGATTCGAAGTGCAGCTTCATGCCCGATGGCGAAGTGTTCCTCCGCCATAGGGATCTCGGAACAAGCTGTCGCAAAAGACTTCGCCCACTGTCGCACCGCCTGAGACTCGTCAAACATGAGAATGAACAATCCGGGAGGTGGGACATCGGTTGGCCAGCCCGAGGTCGAGGGTCGGGAACGTATCAACGCCAGCAGGTCGGGATCCTGGATAATGCGCAAATTCGAGAGGATGTGGTATATTATTCCCGGTGGCACGTCGCGCAAAGCCGAGGAGTCAATCCGAGCAGCACCGCTGATTCCAGCCGACGTTAGAATGTCCTTCACGAATTCCAACTCCCAGTCATCGAAGCTCCTGTAGAATCCCCGGACAATGTCATCCGAAAAGGCGCCAAAATACCTGATTTCTCCTGTCAGCTATACGCGCCTCATTACGTCTGGCCAGGGGCAGAAAGTGGGAATGCGAGCTGTCCGTCTCAATCTTCCCGACCAATCACAGAATGAACTGCGAAAGCAACTCACGTTGACCGAGATGAGAGCTTGATTTCGCCCAAGGCTTTGACGCAATCGCAGCAGCCCGCCAGACAACCTATCAACCTAGCCTTCCACTCATCTACCCTTGGGCTATTATAGGCGAACAACCTCAGAAGAAAGGTTGCAGCGCCAATAGTGACTTGATCCGCACGAGAGCAAAACCAGTGGTAGCACTTGTCGGAGCTGTTGGACGGCACCTTCATTAAATAGCTGAAGACTGGAGCCAGCACGTCGTCTGAGCCATCCACTGAGTTGACGGGCGTGTCGTGAAGCTTGACAAGTAGAGCTTTGACCTTTTCGACATCACTTGTCTCTTTCTTGGTCATGAAAAGGAACGGAGTGGGAGAGGTATGTGAGTGGAACTGGGTGACGAGAGGAGAAATGCGAGTGTCCAGAAAAGGATAGCCCGCGAAGAGTCGGCAATCTGTGCGAGTCAGCCGCACTGGCACGTCGATCCGAGATGGATGCACTGGACGTGGATTTTCTCAACGAACTTCTCGAGCAAGATGTCGAAATCAGAGAGGTAGGACACATTCAAATGGCCTAATCGAAATTTATGTCTTCTCTCTATGAAAGAAAATCAAAGAACAGGTATCCGATCTTGACAAGAAATCCCGTCTAATGGTTGGGACCCTGAACAAAATCCATTCCACCCCAGCGGACGCCCGTCAGTCTCTCGCGCACCCCACACGCTGGCATCTGACCCCGTTGACTTCAAGTCCCCCTGCTCCTCGATTCGGTGCGATTGATCCTGCGCAGTTGTCATGATACAAGTGCCGCCATCGCCTCCCTCGTCCCTCCGAGCCAATTGTGGCGCTGGAAGGAGATGTGGTCCAATTCCCTCCGTGCAGCAGTGTATTCCGCTGCTCTAGTGGAATACCTGAGCAGTGGTTCCCTCATCACGCTTTCACAAGCCAGCGACGCACTCGGAAGTGAGCTGTTTGCCGCCGAGTCTTCTGAGGTCAGAACACTCATGTCTTTCCAGTAAAGGAAGATTGGGCGGATAGATTCTCGATAACTGTGGAAGATTATTTGCATGGGCTCATCAGCCTCGTCAATGAATTGGTAGACCAACTTCAGTGTCTCAGAATACAAGGAAATAATCACTTACAACTGTGGTAGTCGCGACTTGCCGTCAATGCGGTGACCCTTGGAGACTATGAAGCGCCACTTCGTATCTCGGTCTTTGTGAAAGATCTCTTTGCCGGGTTCTCGATGGTAATACTTCTCAAAGCCTTCACCGCAGGATTTGACATGTCTTCCTTTCGGAAACAAATCAAGCTCAATTTAAAAAATGACACCTTGAGACGACGCTTTGACAGTCTTAAATATGATCTCAAAAAGATCGAAGAAGGTCGGGACTATCTCATCGGCCTGTTTTAACCCTTACCACTTCCTCAGTTGTCTACGATGTGTCACTGCGAAAGTTGGCAGATTCTGCGAAAAATGCTCTGAGAAAATAGCTCTGAAGACGGGTAATGTAGTAGCATAGACAATAGTTGTAGCGTTTGTTGTACACGCTGTGATTAGCGTGGCTCGTTAACTCCGCGATCATTCTTGCTAAGAACGCTCAACCTTGCTCAGTAACTGGTAGTGACGTGTCTACTTTCACTCAACAAAGTAACTGCGCGTTCGAGCTGGTCGCGTTTCGTGTATATTATTGCTGGCACATCTCGTTTGCCACTTTCCATCCTGGCCATGGATAGAAGGCGAAATTCAACACGCCCAGCCTCGTCGGAAGGTAAGTTCCCACGCTTCTCCCTAGGTCGATCATATATCTGGTCCATTTAACAGAGATAGAGTACTGGTCTCATGCGAGCAAATCACTCGGAACGCTCTCCAGCGTTTACGCGAACCCAGCTAGTATCGAGACGATTGGGCGTGTCAACAGGTTGATAGCCATGTGGCCAACTGATGATTCGCTGGCAGCTGAGAGCTACGAGACGCTCAAGACAAATTATAAGCGATTGTCCGCCGCGCTGAAGGAGGTGCGCCGCAATTCTGAGGACGAGATTGAGTGAGGATCTACCTACCAACATTACTCGGCGGTGAATGTAATTATTGTCAGAGCGCTCAACGACGCTATTGAACGAGTTAGCGTTTTGATCGCGCTTCGAAAGGCATCTGAAGCATTGCCACAAGGTCCGTGGTTTTCCAAAGAAAATTTCTTGTTTTCTAACGATTTTCCATGGCAGAAAAACGCAACAAACGTCCGCGACCACCCTCGCCTTCTCCCACTTCTACTTCCGTGACCCCACCTGTTACTGGGGTACAACGTGCCGCGGTTGGAGCCCCCACTAGGGGATCAACCGGACCACCACCTGCGATTCCGTTCTCTCGAGAACCGAAAGCGCGGAGAGAGGCATTGGCGAAGCAACTGCCTTTGCAAGAAGGGCGTAAAGTTGCTTTCCATCCGCCTGCTGGAAAGACCGCAGATGGAAGCATCGTTGACGTGGACGAGAATACGTGGATCTTGGCTGTGATCACCAAGTGCATCAATCAAGACAAGAATCGGTGTGTTATTGTGCTAAAATCAAAAAGCATATCTTATCAAATAAAATCGCAGCTATGAGGTACAGGACGCAGAGCCACAAGAGGATGGGCAGCCTGGGCAGTGTTACAACACGACGCTCCGAGCTATTATTCCCCTGCCTGATCCGAATGCACCGCCAAACAGTGCGGCACACCCAGGTGCATATCAAGAGTTCCCAGCGGGGTCTACAGTGATGGCGCTGTATCCGGACACGAGTTGTTTCTATCGTGCCGAGGTGATAGCGTCGCCAAAGGATCTTCAACCAGCCGGTCGTGTAAGTTGTGACGATAGGAACTTGAGGCGAATGCTGACCCGCAGATCAATATAGGGAACGTCTTCGAAGCATATTTCGATGTACAAGCTCAAGTTTGAGGACGACGACGATCAGGAGCATTCCGTGCGAGCACAGTGGGTCGTTGAATGGCCTGGTGCATAAGTAGTGGACTGGGGACCCCTGGCAGTGTGTGTGGTATTTCCAGAAAAATCGAGGATATTATTATTGTTATTATCAGATGCCGAGTGGAGGACGTCATCCATTTGACCCCCTGTGACAAGAGCTGCCTTGACATTGACCATGTCCCTCAGCAGACTGCTGCACGAATTCCGGCCTCTCTTTCGCGTCCTCGACGAGCCTCTCACACGCGGGCCACCCACTTTATATGGCTTTCCACACCGCTCGTTCCTTGCTGATCCCTTCTTCACCTCTCCCAGCACTGTCCACCCCGCGCTAGATCTGGCAGAGGAAGGGGACAATTACGTCGTCGAGGCGGAGCTGCCCGGCGTGAAGAAGGAGAATATCGACATCTCCGTTGGTGATGGAGGCCGTAGCGTCACCATCCAGGGTAGAACATTCAGTCGTCGTCCGGATGACTCTTCAGAGTCCACCGTCGAGACCGGCACCTCTCAAGGCGAAGGTACGCATGTCTGCTGCGCACACCCAATTTATGTTGTTGATGACAACTTTAGGTTCAGGAGCTGTTGTCAGCTCTGAAACCCCGTCCAACCAATTGACTACTGAGCGTCTCTATTCCGGGACGTCATCATTCACGCGAACTGTCTGGCTTCCTCGCCCAATCGACAGCTCGAAGGTGACAGCCAGATTGACCGATGGGGTGCTTACGTTGAAGGCTCCAAAAATGGAGGATAAAGAAAGTATCAAGATCAATGTTGATTGACAGTATATGATTTGTACTGTTCACATGTAGCAATTAGGTTCATCATCTCTGTGTAGCTCCACTCAGTCTATTTGTTTGAGGACGTTACAAGTCTGATCTCCATGATTCGCAAACACCTTAGTATGCTGGAACTCCAGTCGCACCGCGGGGACAGCCATAACAAGCATAAATCTGCTACAGTACATGCTCTTTAAGAAGTGGCCCTACGGAGCTTGGTCCAGTTCTTTTGTGCCCACTCCTCTCAGTGTTGGCGCCGTTGACCATGGTCTGTTTGCAGGTTGCTGTTGCTCATGAATATGACGAGGGTAACCCATAGCGCTGTGAACTAGCAAGTCGATGCAGCCACAGTGAAACCCTACCACACTGAGTAGTATAAACATACTAGTACGTCTCACGAAGTGCTGCCTCCATTTGCCTCCGAGTCACAGAAGCGAAACAACACAGCCCGCTGAATACGTTCGGCAAAGCCGTGACTAAGATGGGTGGGTCATCGGTAACCTACCTTGGACCTGTCCCGCCCTATCTCAGCACCGATTTCAATCAGCTCTGACCATATAAGCAGTTCTGACAAGACTAGGTAAAACCGTCCTCCCAAACTGCTCCTCTTCCCGGACTCCGAAATGGTCACCTCAAAGGAGATGGATTTGGATTCTGGGTTTGCGAACTACAGTCGTGGAACACTGTCTGCCGTCCATCGCGCAGACGATACCTTGTTGAGAAAACTTGGTTACAAGAGCGAATTTAAAAGAGAGTTTTCGGTATGTGCATACGCGATACTGTGGCAACTACCACTGACACGAGACCAGCAGCTTCTTGAGACGATATCATTCTCACTTGCTATATTGGCTGTCTCCTGTGGTATTACTGCAGGGTATTCCTTCCCTCTCCAAGCAGGTCAATGACATGGCCTACACTTTTGTCCATCCTAACGTAAATGGCATTAGGGGGACACTTCGCTATGGTGTGGGGCTGGTTTATTCCTTGCATCTTTATTACATGCGTTGCTGCTTCCATGGCAGAACTGGCGTCATCCATGCCGTACGTCCGCTTGCTTCTGTCTCCATCTGATTCTGACATTCCGAAAAGGACAAGTGCAGGACTTTATTACTTCTCCGCCAAGATGGCACCAGAAAGACAGGCTGCGCTTGCTTCCTGGATCACTGGATGGTCCAATATAACGGGTCAAGTAACTTTGATTTGTTCGATGAATTATGCATGGTTAGTAACTAGATTCCTCGTTATTCGGCTGTGCCATTCACGACCACATTAGCACCACTCTCATTACAACTGGCATTGCAATGGCTACTGATGGAGCACTGGTTTTGAATTCTGGAGCTACATATGGGATAATGTTTGCGCTGCATATATCCCAGGCTATTCTTTGTTCCGCCGGCACAAGGATCTTGGCTCGGACGACAGTGTTGGTACTCGTCATTATACGTATGTCTCTCTATCTTGCTGGTTACGGTTGCAAATTAATCATGAGTAGTGGCCACAACGATTGGTGCTATCGTATCGCTCTTGGTATGCTCCAGGGGTATCGTTTCTTCCAAAGATGCCTTCACCAAATTTGAAAATAACACTGGTTGGTCTAATGGTAGGTCTCGTTTTTAACCAGTGTACATGCACGCTAACAGAGAGTAGACATATGGGCGTTCATCCTGTCATTTACTCAACCAATGTGGTCTCTGACAGGGTGTGGGTTAACATGTTCCTTGGAAAAGTTATCCTCAGCTTACCAGTCTTTTCCAAGATGATTCTGCAGTACATATCGCAGAAGAGACGTCGAACGCGGCTTGGGCAGCACCACTGGCCATCATGGTCGGAGTTCTGGGAACCGAAATTCTTGGTTGGATGATGTACATTGCAGTGTCATTTGCTACGTCGTCAGTCCCAGAGGCTTTGCAGTCAAAGCTCGCGCTTCCACTCGGGGATGTCTTCCTGAACGTTCTAGGTAAGAAAGGTACATTTGTCCTCTGGTGGACAATGGTGGTGCTTCAGGTTTGTCTCATTCTGAGTGTCCGACATAGTTGTCTAAGGCGAATACAGTACTTGGCCGGGTGTTCACAAACTGTGGATGCATCTAGAGTCGTGTTTGCATTCTCTAGGGACAACGCATTACCAGGTTCCCGTTGGTGGAAACGAATCAACCGCTATACTCAGACCCCCGTAAATGCAGTCTGGTTCGTTATCATCCTCTCTGCAGTTTGCGGTTTGCTCTCTTTCTCAGTAACGGGGTTTAACTCACTTGCATCGTACGCGAGTTCATTGCATACCTCAGAATGCTCATTGTTTGAGTTCCCCCTTTCTACAGTGCCTCGGTGATCGGGCTTTACATTTCCTATGTCACGCCAACTTACTTCCGCATAACGTCCGGAAATGACAAGTTTGAACCTGGTCCATTTCATCTCGGACGATGGTCCAGACTCATAGGCGCAACGGCGATCTCATGGGTCGCTTTCATGGTGGTGATGCTACTCTTTCCCTGGACCCAGACTCCTAGTCCACAGACAACGAGTGAGCCCGACTCTTCATCCCATTTCGTGAGTCTGACGTGGAGAACAGACTACGCCGTAGCGATTGTCTGCTCCATTTTCCTCTTTGCATCTGGCTCGTGGATCTTTTCGGCCCGGCATTGGTTCACTGGACCCATACCCAACGTAGATGTCAGCACTGAACATGAGTCAAATCAGCAGTTCTGATCTCAAGTCTGCAGACGGAAAGCCAGTTCACGACATCCCATATCTCTCATTATATACATCGAGACCTTTTCTATGATAGGGATGCTCCAACGAAAGTGGGTGCAATACAAATGCCGTCCTTAGTGCGAATCCTGTGCACGCTCTTGGTCGCAGGGTTGATCCAAGCTGCTTCTCTGGTATCTAGAGTCGTGAACCCTGGTGATGCCAAGATCCCGGTGAGAAATTTATCTGGATAAGTAGATCACCATAATTCATACCGGGTTGGATGGTCTCAAAGATTTTCTTCTTGGGGTTCAATTGGGATAGCGGTTGGACATCTGATAACGATCTTAAAGGAGAGAATAAGCTGCATAAGAATAATAAACATACTCTCGTATTCAGATCCTTCGAAGTACACGCGTTCTCCTGGTTTTGATTTAGGGGGAGGTTGAATCAATTCAACACCTCCCTCCTTTCCGTCTTTGGATGTCGCCTATGAAGTGTCAGATTAGGGACAGGTTGCTTGGGAATACACGTACAGCAAGGACCATGGCGAAGCTTTTCACGCCACGCATAGCTGCGGGCTTGAGGTTACACTAGGTGATGCCAGATCACTGATTGGTCAAAGACTGTTACTTCGGACATGGAATAACACTAACAACTGCAACGAGATACTTGTCTCGCATCTCCTCTATGGGTATGTAGTTGACGAGTCCCGACACCACTGTGCGAGGTCCAGTTTCTTCGCCAAGATCAATTTGCTATAAATACCAATAAGCCCGAATACTGCCTGTAGTTCGCGCCCTACCTCAATGTAAAGACTGTCTGCATCGGGATGCTTCCTCACTAATGCGAGTCTGTCAGCATAAGCAGAAAGTCTAAGAATAACACACCATCAACAATGTGGCCGACTCTCAAGTCTATCATGGATGGCACAGGTTCACCAGCATCATCTGCAGGGGCGGCCCCGCCACCACTAGCACCTCCTTTGCCCTTCTTGCCTCCGTCCTCCGCGGCAGCGACATCTTTTTTCTTTTCCTTTTTCTCCTTTTTCTCCTTCGGAGGCTCAGCAGCACTTTCTTTTGAGATTTCAGTTTTTTCTGCTGACTCTGGCTGATCGGAAGTCTTTACAGCCTTTTCTTTCTTCTTAGAGGGTTCTTGCTTCCTCTCGACCTTGGGAGCCAACTCGAAGTCGAAAGGTACGGTAGAGAATGCAGGTGACAGTGCCTGCGCCGCGGCTCGTACGGATGGAAGCGTCTGTATGTGGTCAAAATAACGAGTAATCGCAGGAGTCGCGTAATATTGAGCAGGTTGCAGCTGAGACTAGAGCTGGAGTGAGACGGAGGCGTTAGACCACATCAGAACATGAAAGGCATACCAACGTCGGGTGAAGTGCGCCATACAGCGCGACATCAGCAGCCGTGAGGTAGTTGCTGACGATGTATGTCCGAGGGACCAAGACAGATTCCAAATCCTAGCAGAGTCACGCAAAGGTCTCGGTTGGCATCGCGCATTATGTCACAGGACTCACCGAGAGTTTTTCAGAATTCACGATATCCCCTGCAGCAACTTTGTCTATCCAGCTTACCACTTCCTGTTTGTCAGTGTCTGTCCTTCCGGTGTCTGCTTGTGCCTTCGCAACTAGATCCTTCAAAGGGGAAGGTAGCTTTGAGAACGACACTTCGTACGACATCGTCCTCGCAACAAACCGTCTCCAAATTGGATAAAGTGGGAGTAATCGATGTCGGGGAAACAGTCTACGAGTCAAGATATCCATCCTGATGAAGATGGACTAAAATAGCACGTGACGTAACATTCTTAGACTGCATCCACGATCCCCTTAACGAAACTACAACTATGAGGCTATCCTGCCAGCATTCGCCGGTAGCTAGTCATATTTTCCTCTGCTGTCGATAGCGAAGTTGTTTCCTACTTTTTTCATCAGGAAATCCCCATACACGACTGGCTTATAAGCCTCATGTGGTGTACCGTCCTTTTCCGCTATGGCACGTATCGCAGCTGGTAATGGTGCAACGTGTGCCGTAAAATTCGGCTCAAAGAAGAATGGAATCCTTGAACAGAGTCAGTGTTTCTCAGCATCTTATACGTTAAAACCGTACGAGACGCTGCAAATTTCAGTGTTCAAAATGACAGAGCAGTCGTTCAAGGGGAGCGGAGCGCACCGATAACTCGTTCCCCTATGGACCACCCGATGCAGCGTGCTTTTGTACAGGCCATTTGTCCATATCTCCCACACTATACGGTGTAGGATGAATCGTCTTTCGGTCGATGGATGAACTCACTCTCGCCAATGTTGCAGACAATGCAGCCAGGAATCGGGTCTGCATTAATCCAGAGCCCTTCCTCACCTCCGTGTTCCTCTGGGAGTCCATCAATGGCTTCCGAGACATGACCACGCTTGCGCAAGAATACTTGCAGCGCCGACCTTGTAGGATCTGCATACAAAAGACTAAGATTGTATCATCAGTGGGTCTGCGTCTTTTCATCACGAAGTCATCGTTACGTCAAGCATCCATAGTCCCTGTGAACACCTTAAATAAATCCTCGAGATGAAATCTATTCCACATACTTATGTGCCCC
>JBBPUK010000026.1:0-161368 GCA_038094635.1 Tylopilus cervinicoccineus | reverse complement strand
ACATACCGAAGTATTCCCCGACCCCCGAAAATCAAAAATCCCAAAACGTTGCTATTTGGTCCCCGGTCCACTCGGGCTGTGTTCTCTGGAGCATTCCGAGTCGAATGGTATCCTTTCCGTAGAATTCTGATGAGGCGTTGGCACGCTATGGGGGAAGGAAGATGGGTGTCAAATTTTGTACTAAAATTCCCATGCCGCCAAGCTAGCCGAAAACTACAATAATCCAAAAAAGGGTCGACTCATCCCCCTATCGGTAACGGAACAAGAAGAGGTCAAAGCTTTTCTAGATGATCAGCTAGCCAAGGGGTATATATGACCTTCTAAATCACCACAAACCTCTCCGGTCTTCTTTGTTCCAAAGAAAGACGGCAAAAAGCACATGGTACAGGATTACCGCTACCTAAACGAACATACCGTCAAAAATAATTATCCACTCCCACTAATCTCCCAATTAGTGGACAAATTAAAGGGAGCAAAACTATTTACCAAGATGGATCTCAGATGGGGGTACAACAATATCCGAATCCGAGAAGGCGATGAATGGAAAGCAGCATTCGTCATGTTCAAAGGAGCGTTTGAGCTGCTCGTGATGTATTTTGGACTTTGCAACTCCCCCGCCACCTTCCAGGCGATGATGAATGAGATCTTTGCCAATATGGACGACGTCTGCGTCGTCTATATCGACGATATAATGGTATTTACTAAAACCGATAACCAGGAAGAGCACGATCAAATCGTGCTAGAAGTCCTCCGACGCCTTGAAGAAAACAATTTATTCGTAAAACCTGAAAAGTGTTTCTTCCACATCAAAGAGGTCGACTTCTTGGGAATGATTGTTTCTCTGGAAGGGATAAAGATGGACCCGGCCAAGGTAGATGCCATCATGAAATGGCCGGTTCCTGCAAAAGTCAAGGACGTCAGAAGCTTCCTAGGGTTGGCAAACTTCTATCGCAGGTTCATATCCGATTATAGTAAAGTGGCCAGACCACTCCACGACCTGATGAAGAAGGACAAAGCCTTCCTATGGGATAAAGCGTGCCAGCACGCTTTCGACACATTGAAGCAAGCCTTCACCACTGCACCCGTCCTTGCCTATCCCGACATAGATTGTCAATTCCGTGTAGAAAGCGATTCCTTGGATTATGCAACCGGGGCTGTTTTAAATATATTAAAAGGAGACAAATGGCATCCAGTGGTGTACTCTAGCCACTCTATGACCCCGGAAGAACGGAACTACCCCATTGCCGACAAGGAGATGCTAGGCGTCATCCAAGCATTAGAGCAATAGCGACACTACCTAGAAGGAGCCAAGCTTCCATTTAAGGTCTGGAATGACCATAATAATCTCCGATTCTTCATGACGCGCCAAGATCTTAATCGCCGCCAAGCATGGTGGGTGCAATACCTTACTCGATTCAACATGGTGTGGGTATACAAACCCGGTGCCTCGATGGCAAAAGCCGACACATTAAGTCGTTGCCTGGACCATACCGAAGGAATCGAGGAAGATAATAAAAAAATAATTGTTATTTCCCCAGACAAGATTAGAGCAATCCCTGAGTCGGGCATGCTCTCGATCAAGGATGAAGGGGTTCTCCTTAGACATAAAATATTTCTGGAAACATGCAAGTTATGAGAAAGGGACATAAGAGAACTCGAAAGGAAGTGGGAAATCCAAGAGGAGCATGATGGCTGCCTCAGTGACCACCACAGCAGAGTGTACGTCCCCGAATCGTATTTGCTTCGGATGGAAGTCGTCCAGAAGCACCACGATACGCCCATTATGGGGCATCCAGGACAAGAAAAGACGCTTGAAGCGTTACAATGTAATTATTGGTGGCCTGGTCTTGCCACTTTTGTCAAAGATTACGTCGCTAGATGCGACACATGCCAACGGTTTAAGGGAACAGGTGCCACACCAGCCAGCAGACTCATTCCTCTACCGGTTCCGTCCGGTCCATGGGAGGATATCACCGCAGATTTCATCACCGACCTCCCCCTCTCTCATGGATTCGATGCCATCTTGACGGTGGTCGACTGGTTCAGCAAGGAAGTTGAGCTGATCCCGTGTACCAAGGCAGTAAGCGCCGTTGATACGGCTAAACTATTTATGCAACACGTATGGAAGCATCATGGCCTTCCTAAGTCCATAACTACAGACCGAGGTCCGCAGTTCGCATCACAGGTGATGCGAAATATTAATAAGCAACTCGGCATCGAAACGCACCTCTCGACTGCCTTCCACCCACAAACGGACGGGTAGACGGAAGTCATTAATTGAGAAGTCGGGAAGTTTTTGAGAATGTATTGCTTTGACCGCCAAGAAGAATGGTTGGACTGGCTTCCGATCACACAGTACAGCATAAATTCCAAGGTCTCTTCTTCTATGAAGAAGACTCCATTTTCTCTCACCCATACTTATCCAATGTGGTTGGGCGCCGAAGCCGTCGCCGGAAGTAGTACGGCCCCCGCAGTGGATGAGTTCGCCGTCACCTTGGAAGAAGTGCGTCACAACCTCCTGCTAGCACAGGAGAAAATGAAAAAACAGGCAGACAAGCATCGTTCCGATGCCCCTATTTATGAAGTAGGCCAGCTAGTCTGGCTCTCAATGGAGAACTTGAGGCTCACAAGAGCTTCAAAGAAATTGACTGAACGTTGGCTAGGGCCATACAAGATTACAGCCTTAGCAGGCCCCAATGCAGTTACTTTATTACTACCGAAGATGCTACGAATCCACCCTACGGTCAATGTTTCCTGGGTGAAACCTTACAAGGAACATCTCGAGGGTCAACTCCCTTGATGCCCGGGCCCGGTCACTGTTACCGAGGACAGAGACTACGAGTGGAAAGTAGATTATTTGGTGGCTAGCCGCCAGAACGGGACACGCTTGGAATATTTAGTCCACTGGAAGGGTTTTGGGGACGAGGATAGGACTTGGGAGCCTACCAAGAATCTCGGTAATGCGAAGGATGCACTAAAGGCTTTCCACTGTGCCCATCCCTCTGCCCCTCGGTCGCTTGCGATCGACCCGCTGGACTTTCTCCTTTTATTTGATAGATCTGCTTTCCTCACCGACCCGCCAGAGCAGGGTCTCCCTTTCAACGTGCTGGATTTTTCTGATGCTCCGTGAGCATCTGGCTCGTCTGGGAATCCGAGCCTTAGAAGGGGGGTAGTATTACGGTCACGTCGCACTATGGGTATATTTATTTTTCTTCCTTTTTCTTCTCTTTTCGCACCTGGACGCGTTTACTTCATTCACAGCCCACATGACTAGTCACGTGATGATGCCAGGAGACGCTAGGTATTAAAGAGTCCAAAGACCACCTAGACAGAGCACAGGTAACGAAGTACAGCCTTTGCTGTCACCTGTCGCCCTTGGCAGTAGGTTCTGGAATCTATTGCGCTCCTAATGTGCGGGAACTAGTTTCCTGATTGGGTTTATTTCATTTCCGCTCTTCATTTGCGCCCTAACCCAGTGCCCTTTCATTTCCGCTCATCTGGATCTTTCCGGATGCTTCTCTTCTCTGATAGAAGGCGCCACACAGGAGGTGGCAGTTAATCTCCGCTGTGGCAGCACAGGATTGCTGATCGCCATTGCCATGAGGCATAGATAAGGGTCAAGGGTTTCACCATAGTAGGAGATCTACCATATTAGGGTAGCTGGTCCGTGCCCAGGTGGCTGTACATTAGAATAGTATATAAAGCCCAAGGAGCGAGCTGAAGTCCTCAGCTTGTTCTCTTGGTGTTCTCCCCTCTACTAGCTAGCCTTAGCAAGGGATAACATAGGCACCTCCACAAGCCCATTTACTCCATTCTCCACCGCAACCTACGAACGCACCAAGCTTACCCTCAAGTGAGACGCTCTCTGGTTTAGGGTTGTATCACCTAGACAGAGCACAGGTAATGAAGTATGGCCTTTGCTGTCACCTGTCACCCTTAGCAGTAGGTTCTGGAAATCTATTGTGCTCCTAATGCGTGGGAACTAGTTTCCTGATTGGGTTTATTTCATTTCTGCTCTTCATTCACACCCTAACCCAGTGCCCTTTAATTTCTGCTCATTCGGATCTTTCCAGATGCTTCTCTTCTCTTCTTTGATAGAAGGCGCCACACAGGAGGCAGCAGTTAATCTCCGCTGTGGCAGCACAGGATTGCTGATTGCTGCCACCATGAGGCATAGATAAGGGTCAAGGGTTTGACCATAGCAGGAGATTTATCATACTTAGATAGTTGGTCCATGCCCAGGTGGCTGTATATTAGAATAGTATATAAAGGCCAGGGGACAATGCTGAAGCCCTCAGCTTGTTCTCTTGGTGTTCTCCCCTCTACTAGCTAGCCTTAGCAAGGGATAACATAGGCACCTCACAAGCCCACTACTCCATTCACACCCATCACGACCTACAAACACCCAAGCTTACCCTCAAGTGAGACGCTCTCTGGTTTAGGGTTGTATCACCTTGGCCCTTCTACTGGTGTGTTTGGGGTCATTATCTTGTTAAAAGATAATGTCCTCTGTGATAAATCCATAATCCACCATGGTTTGTTGAAGTTCATCTTCCAAGATCTGCACATAGAGGTTAGCATCCATCTTACCATCAATCTTGCAAGCCATTTCAACTCCATCCCAAGTCATGCAACCCCACATCATCACTAATCCTCCCCCAAACTTGACTGTTCCTTCCACAAGCCTATTACTAAGGCCCTCTCCTGCCTTTTTCCAGGCCCACTTCCTACCATCTGATCCAATGCAATTAATTTTGGTCTCATCTGACCATATAACATGCTTCCAATCATCCACAGTCCAGTCTTGATAGCTCAAAGCAAAATCTAATCTTTCTCTCCTATGACACTTGGAAAGAAGAGGGCATTTTTGCTTCACCACAGCCTTTATACCAGCTTTCTTCAGGGACAACAGATGGTCTGGGGGGATATGAAATGGTTCTTGACCTCTTAAAGAGTCTTGGTAATCTGGACAGCATTTTCAGCCTTTCCAATACCAAGAAGTCAAATGGCATGATGCATGTCAGTGGGGGAAATGATGGATGGACAACCATCAGTGGCTTTGGGAAGGTTGGGACAGTGTTGGGTACAAATGCAACTGATGGTGGAGTTACTAAAGCCAGTAGAAGTAGAGATCTGACAAGTTGATTGACCCAATTCCAAGAAAGCAATAACTTGTTGAAACAGATGGGCTGTCACATCACAGAGGATTTCTAACAGACTCACTGGGGTGATGTTGTTGAGACATTCACAGGTTGTGGTTCAAGGTAAAGAGTCAATTAGAACTCAGCATCTGAGTTTGAACACTTATATACATACATTTTGATACAACCCTAAACCAGAGAGTGTCTCATTTGAGGGTAAGCTTGGTGTGTTCGTAGGTCGCGGTGAGGAATGGAGTAGATGGGCTTGTGAAGGTGCCTATGTTATCCCTTGCTAAGACTAGCTAGTAGAGGGGAGAACACCAAGAGAACAAGCTGAGGGCTTCAGCTCGCTCCTTGGGCTTTATATACTATTCTAATGTACAGCCACCTGGGCACGGACCAGCTACCCTAATATGGTAGATCTCCTACTATGGTCAAACCCTTGACCCTTATCTACGCCTCATGGCAATGGCGATCAGCAATCCTGTGCTGCCACAGTGGAGATTAACTGCCACCTCCTGTGTGGCGTCTTCCATCTAATGGAAGAGAAGAGAAGCACCCGGAAAGATCCGGATGGGCGGAAATTAAAGGGCGCTGGGTTAGGGTGCAAATGAAGAGTGGAAATGAAATAAACCCAAACAGGAAACTAGTTCCCGCGCATTAGGAGCGCAATAGATTTCCAGAACCTACTGCCAAGGGCGACAGGTGACGGCAAAGGCCGTACTTCGTTACCTGTACTCTGTCTAGGTGGTCTTTGGACTCTTTAATACCTAGCTCTCCTGGCGTCATCACGTGACTGGTCACGTGGGCTGTGAATGAAGTAAACGCGTCCAGGCACGAAAGAGAAGAAAAAAAGGAAAAATAAAAGTATACTGTAGTGCGACGTGACCATAACACATTTAGAGTACTACTATATATGGAAGTGTAGATTAACTGATAGTAAAGTGCTACTACTAAGGTGCACATTCAACACTCCCCCTCACTAAGTGCATCTCCTAAAGCACATTTGCAAGTTCACTGGTCACCTTGTGGTGCACTGTAGAAGATTAAGCCCAATTGAGATCTTAATTCCTTGAATCTGATGCATCCAAGGTTTTTGGTAAATAGGTCTGTGGGATTATGTTGTCTATCGATGAAGAACAACTCTATCTCCTTATTAGCAATGTAATCCCGAATTACATGCCATTTAATGTCAATGTGCTTTGACCTGGCTTCAGTGACTGGGTTAGATGCCATGAAGATAGATCCTTGATTATCTCCACAGAGTGGGATAGGATGCAGATTATAACCAAGTTTCTCAAGTAAGGATCACAACCATTTTAATTGGTTTGAACAATCAGACAGAGAAACATACTCTGCTTCAGTGGAGGAGTGTGCAATGCAGTTTTTCTTTCTCAACTCCCAACTGAATATTCCATTTGCTAGTTTGATAAACCAGCCTGTCTGAGAGTAATGATCAATGGGATCGGTTTCCCCAATCCAAGTCCAAAAAGGCTATAAGGCCTGCTTGTGTGGAACCATTGAATATAAGGGAATAGTGTCTAGTCCCAAGTAGATATCAGCATATGTATAATGCTTTATCAAGATGTTCCTGGCATGGCTTGGCTGAATACTTGGACAAGGTTATTACTGCATAGGCAATGTCTGGATGAGTGCCTAGCATAATATAAAGGAGGGATCCGATCACTTGTTGAAACCATGATCTCAATGTGGGATCCACAATACCACTATAATTGGAGGGATAGTGTCCCTGAGGTAAGGGTGTGGGTGCAACTTTGGCATCCATCATTCTGAATTGTTTGATCACTTTTTCAAGATAGGAGCACTGATCCAGAAGAATCTTGCTTCCTTGTCATCTGATTCTCATATGAAGGAATTCCTTTGCAGGACCTAGGTTTCTGCATTCCCACTTGCTCATGAAGGCAGCCTTGACCTCATCAACAATTGCTTTGTTGGGGCCATAGAATTGATACAACCCTAAACCAGAGAGCGTCTCACTTGAAGTTAAGCTTGGGCGTTTGTAGGTCATGGTGGTGAATGGAGTGGTAGTGGGCTTGTGAAGGTGTCTATGTTATCCCTTGCTAAGGCTAGCTAGTAGAGGGGAGAACACCAAGAGAACAAGCTGAGGGCTTCAGCATTGCTCCTTGGGCTTTATATACTATTCTAATGTACAGCCACCTGGGCACAGACCAGCTATCCTAATATGGTAGATCTCCTACTATGGTGAAACCCTTGACCCTTATCTACACCTCATGGCGACAGTGATCAGCAATCCTGTGCTGCCACAGCGGAGATTAACTGCCACCTCCTGTGTAGCGTCTTCTATCGAAGAAGAGAAGGGAAGCATCCAGAAAGATCCGGATGAGCGGAAATTAAAGGGCGCTGGGTTAGGGTGCAAATGAAGAGCGGAAATGAAATAAACCCAAATAGGAAACTAGTTCCCACGCATTAGGAGCACAATAGATTCCAGAATCTACTGCCAAGGGCAATAGGTGATAGCAAAGGCCGTACTTCATTACCTGTGCTCTGTCTAGGTGGTCTTTGGACTCTTTAATACCTAGCTCTCCTGGCGTCATCACGTGACTAGTCACATGGCCTGCGAATGAAGTAAATGCGTCCAGGCGCGAAGAGAAGAAAAAGGGAAAGAAAAATAAATGATACTGTAGTGCGACATGACTGTAACACTACCCCCCTCCTAAGGCTTGGATTCCCAGATGAGCCAGGCACTCACGGAGCACATGGGAAATCCAAGACATTGAAAGGGAAGCCCCACTCCGGCAGGTCAGTGAGAAATTTGGACCTGTTAAATAAAAGGAGAAAGTCCATAGGGTCGATCGCGAGCGACCAAGTGGCGGAGGGATGGGTATGGTGGAAAGCCTTTAGTGCTTCTTTCGCATTACCAAGGTTCTCGGTAGGCTCCCAAGTCCTATCCTCGTCCCCAAAGCCCTTCTAGTGGACTAAATACTCTAAGTGCGTCCCGTTCTGGTGGCTAGCCACCAAATAATCTACTTCCCACTCGAAGTCTCTGTCCTCGGTTACAATAACCGGACCCGGACGTCGAGGGACTTGCCCCTCGAGATGTTCCTTGTAGGGTTTCACCCGGGAAACATTGACCGTAGGGTGGATACGTAGTGTCTTTGATAACAATAATGTAACCGCGTTGGGGCCTGCCAAAGCCGTGATCTTGTACAGCCCTAGCCAATGCTCAGACAATTTCTTTGAAGCTCTTGTGAGCCTCAAGTTCTCCATTGAGAGCCAGACCAGCTGGCCCACTTCATAATTAGGGGCATCGGAATGATGCTTGTCTGCCTGTTTTTTCATTTTCTCTTGCGCCTGCAAGAGGTTGTGACGCACTTCTTCCAAGGTTGCAGAGAACTCATCCGCTGCAGGGGCCGTACTACTTCCCATAAGGGCTTCGGTACCCAGCCACATTGGATAAGTATGGGTGAGGGAAAATGGGATCTTCTTCATAGAAGAAGATACCTTGGAGTTGATGCTATACTGTGCGATCGGAAGCCAGTCCGACCATTCTTCTTGGTGGTCAAAGCAATACATTCTCAAAAACTTCCCAATCTCCTGATTTATGACTTCCGATTGCCTATCCATTTGCAGATGGAAGGCAGTCGAGAGATGTATCTTGATGCCGAGTTGTCTATTGATATTTTGCATCACCTGTGATGTGAACTATGGACCTCTATCCATAGTTATCATATTTGGAAGGCCATGATGCTTCCAAACGTGCTGCATAAATAATTTGGCCGTATCAACGGCACTAATAGCCTTAGTACACGGGATCAGCTCAACTTCCTTGCTGAACTGGTCAACCACCATCAAGATGGCGTCGAATCCGTGAGAGAGGGGGAGGTCAGTGATGAAGTCTGTGGTGATGTCCTCCCACAGACCGGACGGGACCGGTAAAGGAATGAGCCTGCCGGCTGGTACGGCACCTGTTCCCTTGAACCATTGGCATGTGTCGCATCTAGCGACGTAATCCTTGACAAAAGTGGCAAGACCTGGCCACCAATAATTACATTGTAACACTTCAAGCGTCTTTTCCTGGCCTGGATGCCCTATGATGGGCATGTCGTGGTGCTTCCGGACAACTTCCATCCGAAGCGGTAACGATTCGGGGACGTACACTCTGCCGTGGCAGTCACTGAGGCAGCCGTCATGCTCCTCCTGGATTCCCCACTTCTTCTCGAGTTCTCTTATGTCCCTTTCACGTAACTTGCATGTCTCCAGGAATATTTTATGTCTAAGTTGGACCCCTTCATCCGTAATCGAGAGCGTGCCCTCTAGGGGGGTTGCTCTAATCTTGTCCGGAGAGATAACAATAATCCCTTTGTTATCTTCCTCGATTCCTTCAGCATGGTTCGGGTGACGACTTAAGGCATCGGCTTTTGCCATCGAGGCACTGGGTTTGTATACCCATACCATATTGAATCGGGTAAGATACTGCGCCCACCGCGCTTGGTGGCGATTTAAATCTTGGTGCGTCATAAAAAATCGGAGGTTATTGTGGTTGTTCCAGACCTCGAACAGTAATTTAGCTCCTTCTAGATAATGCTGCCATTGCTCTAGTGCTTGGATAATGCCTAGCATTTCCTTGTTAGCAATGGGGTAATTCCGTTCTTCCGGGGTCATCGAGTGGCTGGAGTATGCCACTAGATGCCACTTATCTCCTTTTAATATACTTAGAACAGCCCCAGTTGTATAATCCGAGGAATCACTTTCTACGCGGAATTGACAGTCAATGTCGGGATATGCAAGGATAGGTGCAGTGGTGAAGGCTTGCTTCAATGTGTCAAAAGTGTGCTGGCACGCTTCGTCCCATAGGAAGGCTTTGTCCTTCTTTATCAGGTCATGGAGTGGCCTAGCCACCTTACTGTAATCAGATATAAACCCGCGATAGAAGTTTGCCAGTCCTAAGAAACTTCTGATGTCCTTGACTCTGGTCGGAACCAGCCATTTCATAATGGCATCTACTTTAGCTGGGTCCATTTTTATCCCTTCTGGAGAAACGATCATTCCCAAGAAGTCTACCTCTTTGACGCGGAAAAGCACTTTTCTGGCTTTACGAACAAGTTGTTTTCTTTGAGGCATCTGAGGACTTCTAGCATGATTCGATCGTGTTCTTCTTGGTTATCTGTTTTGGTAAATATCATTATATCATCGATATAGACGACACAGACGTCATCCATATCAGCGAAGATCTCATTCATCATTGCCTGGAAGGTGGCGGGGGAGTTGCAAAGTCCGAAATACATCACGAGAGGTTCGAACGCTCCTTTGAACGTGACGAAGGCTGCCTTCCATTCGTCACCCTTGCGAATTCAGATATTGTTATACCCCCATCTGAGATCCATCTTTGTAAATAGCTTTGCTCCTTTTAGCTTATCCACTAATTGGGAGATCAGCGGGAGCGGATAATTATTTTTAACGGTATGCTCATTGAGGTAGCGGTAATCCTGTACCATGCACTTCTTGCCGTCTTTCTTTGGAATGAAGAAGACCGGAGAGGTTTGTGGCGATTTAGAGGGTCGTATATACCCCTTGGCTAGCTGATCATCTAGAAAAGCTTTGACCTCTTCTTGCTCCGTTACTGACAGGGGAATGAGTCGACCTTTCTTAGGATTAAAGGTTTCTTTCAGATCGATCCCATGATTCCATGGTTTTCTGACGGGCATGCGCTCGCTTTCCTTCTTTGAGAACTGTCCGAAATACTTCTGATATTCATGAGGAACCAGTTCCTCAACCGTCTTTTCCCTTTTTGGTTCTTGCGCTTCTAGCACTTTTATGGTGGTGTGAACTTGGTATTGAAAGTCCTCTTCCTCTTTTTCTAAAATACGGAGGAACACCGGCTTATCCTGTAAGCGATGGCAGTGCCAAGGGCAACAGGTCATCTTGACCATCCTTTTTGACCAGTCGATCTCAGGATTGTAACGTTTTAACCATTCATACCCCAGGATAAATTGGTTCTTTCCCAAGTCGGTCACTTCTGCCATTATTTTTTCTCGATGTCCTTGGAATTCTAATACCAGTTCGGCAGCATGCATGATACTGCCTGCTGAATTCTTTGTTTCATCCACGTTGTACACAGGTATTTCGTGGCGGAGTTTCACCAAAGGGAGTTTGACGTCATCAGCCCATTTTTGGTCCACAAATACTGCATTGGCCCTACTGTCTAGCAGTGCCTCTGCTCTTATGTAATTTCTTTGGGACCCCTCATCATAGGGTGCGATGCGAATATTGAGAAGTATTTCTTTATCAATTCTTAGATTCCTAACAAAAATGTCATCCAGGAAAATAACATTTTACTTTGGATGGTAAGAGGAATTAAGCCCAGGTTTATCGTTCCTGGCAAGCCCCATAAGGGACCCCTCTGATGGCTGTGTGCATACTTGTTTTTCCATTTCCTCAGTCTCTTCCACCGAGAGGTTGGAATATCTGTTTGGTGATGCGCCTTTGGAACTCCCAGGGTCCTTCAGGCACAGCCTTTTCCCTTGCTGGTGAGACCTTCATAGTCCCTAAACCAGGCTCTGGCTTCTTCGAAGTTCATTTCCCTTACTGTCTTGGGTAAGGGTCATTCGGAGGGGTCAACCTCCTTTCCTTTGGATTCCCGGTCTGGTCCAGGTGTAGTGGACTTACCCGCACCTTGGACTAAAGCTGAGGATGCGGCGCCCGCATCGGTGTTCTCTTCTTTGTCCGAAGGGACTTCTTCCCAACAGACGACCTTCCTCATTTTCCGGCCAGAAGGAGTGGCTGGTGCCCGAGGCTTCCATTTTGAGCAGACATTCCTGTGTCCGCCTCCTAGGAAGCTGTACTCGGGGCACTTTATCGAGGGGTCCCCTCAAACTTTTGGGGCCTTACAATCCTTGGAGAAATGCCCTTGCCCGCCACAGTTGTAGCAAGCATACTTTGTTTTATCGAATACTGGCCGGCTTTGGGCTGCATCGATATCCATAGCATTTGGGTCGCGCCTCGGGGCTCCCGAGTTCCTCTGCGCTCCCCTGGCGAGAAGCTTCATCAAGTCTTCCCACTCTCCTTGGATGTGGAGTTCCTCCATAAACTCCTCAAGGTTCTCGGAGTAACCCTTGGCCCGATGATACCTTTTGACAATTCCTTGATCTGCATGTTTATACAGCAGATCGATGCATTGATCAACTGGCAGCATAGCCACCAATTGATGAGATTTGAACTTAGTGAGGAAGGTAATCATATCAGTCCTTCCTTGCACCAGGGTGAGCAGCTGTTGTTTGTGCCACTCTTTATCATTTACTGGCCTGAAATTGGCCAGCATCATCTTTTCAAATGCCTCCCAGGCCGGCCAGCCCGCCGTTGCTGCTGCCTGGCTAATCATCATAGCGAGGCGGGCTGCATCTCCTTTGGTCATCCTGGAGACGACAGCTTTTACTGCCATCTCGGCTGGGAGGGCAGCGGCATTTTTCTCTTTCCACATGAGGACTTTCGCCCACCATTCGTTGAATGTGCAGCCTCATTGACCTTCGAAGGTTCCGGGGTCCACGATCACTTTTGACAACTTGGGCGCACTAGGCCCTGGGGTTGCTCTACTGGTCGCTGCTGGTCTGGCAGAGAGGGTTCTTATTTGGCCGATGAGGGTGCCGACTGTTGCTTTCAAATCTTTAATCTCCCCGGCTACCAGCTGAAGCCGGTTTGATTTTTGGAGGGCCCTAGCCTCTGCCTGGGCTAGGCGATTGATCATGTTGGCCTTTTCGCCTTCAACAGAGGCGAGGTAGTTTCCTAACTCAACCACCAATCTTGCCCAATCGTCAGTTCCGGACGCAAGTTGGGAGATGATGTTAGTCAGGTCTTGGGAAAGAGACATTGTTATTGTGTTGCTTTTAAAAGTACTTTATTCTCTTTATTGGTCTCAACCAAATCCTCGATCCTAGCGGGGTCTGTCTACTAACTTCTTTCTCGTACTCCCTCCTAGTCCTTTTCTTAGGTGCTGGGGGCTTCGGCACCGGTTCTAGCTCTAATGAGGGTGTGTGAGAGTTGATACCTGGCATAGGTAGGCGTTCGGCCGGTGCGGGGGTTGAGTGGGCGGAGGATAAAGGGGATACCCCAAATACTCGGTCTAACTTCTGTTGGCGGCGGAACAGGTTCCACTCGTAGTCCAGCCACTCGTCGTCGAGGTAGGGGTCTGCTGCTAGTGGCGGCAGGTGGGAAGGCTGCGGGGGTGGTGAGGGTGAGATGGTTGAGCCTACAAATGGCCCTTCTATCTCCTCTTGTCAAAAGTAAAGCACAGGGTCTGCTGATAGTGTGCTACTAGTGAGTTCCCTGGAGTTGTTGCGATCCCAGGTACTGGTGAAAGCGACTTCTGGCTGCTCTAAATAGCCCCAGAAATCTTCTTCGAACTACCTCTCTGAATTCTCCTGATGTTCTCTTGTCAGGTAGTCTGCTAGCTCCTGCAACTGTACTACTGGGAGATCTAGATCGCCTTGGTCGTTCGGGTTGTCTACTACTTCCCGGTTGGCTACTAGATATTGGTATACTATCTGTAGGGCTAGGGGGAGAATAGAGGGTACGGACGGCACTTGATGCCTATAAGAGGAATGCGGCTGTGCTAGCGTCCACTTGAAACTTACTTCTTCCTAGGTGATGAGGCTAGGAAGTGCAAGGTACGAACATTAGGAGCTTGTTCTAATGATACAACCCTAAACCAGAGAGCGTCTCACTTGAAGTTAAGCTTGGGCGTTCATAGGTCACGGTGGTGAATGGAGTGGTAGTGGGCTTGTGAAGGTGTCTATGTTATCCCTTGCTAAGGCTAGCTAGTAGAGGGGAGAACATCAAGAGAACAAGCTGAGGGCTTCAGCGTTGCTCCTTGGGCTTTATATACTATTCTAATATACAGCCACCTGGGCACGGACCAGCTACCCTAATATGGTAGATCTCCTACTATGGTGAAACCCTTGACCCTTATCTATGCCTCATGGCGACGGCGATCAGCAATCCTGTGCTGCCACAGCAGAGATTAACTGCCACCTCCTGTGTGGCATCTTCTATCGAAGAAGAGAAGGGAAGCATCCAGAAAGATCCGGATGAGTGGAAATTAAAGGGCGCTGGGTTAGGGTGCAAATGAAGAGTGGAAATGAAATAAACCCAAACAGGAAACTAGTTCCCGCGCATTAGGAGCACAATAGATTCCAGAATCTACTGCCAAGGGCAATAGGTGACAGCAAAGGCCGTACTTCATTACCTGTGCTCTGTCTAGGTGGTCTTTGGACTCTTTAATACCTAGCTCTCCTGGCGTCATCACATGACTAGTCACATGGCCTGCGAATGAAGTAAATGCGTCCAGGCGCGAAGAGAAGAAAAAGGGAAAGAAAAATAAATGATACCATAGTGCGACGTGACTGTAACAAGAATAGGGCATCATCTACATAGACAATGGCAACCACAATCGAGGTGCCTTTCTTTCTGAAGAGGAAGATACCAGCATCAGACTTGAGTCATTCAAATCTGAGATCTTTCATAGACTTGTTGAGAGTCTCCCACCAGGCTAATTCAGCTTGTTTAAGGCCATATAGTGCATGTAGTAGATATAGTACTTTGTGCTCCTGTCTAGGGATTGCGAAACCCTCTGGTTGGGACATGTAGATCTCTTCATTCAGTTTGCCATATCGATAGGCGCTACAAACATCAAGAGACTTGATGTGTCAGTTTTCTAAGGCTGCGAGTGTAAGCATAAGCTGCATAGTCTCAAACCTTACTACTGGGGAAAATATCAAATATCCAATGGTTTTTAATGACCTTGCAACCTTTAGGTGGGTCAACCAGCTCATATACTCTGTGCTACTTAAGCATATCTAGCTCTTGTTTGCAGGCATCAAGCCACTCCTTTCACTCAAATGTAGAGAGTTTCTGTATGTCCCTATATGTCCATTCATGTACTGGCTTAGTTTCTGCAGTGTCAAGCCATATAGCCTTCAACATCAAAAATATGGCAAGTCCACTCCCTCCTTCATGGCATAACCGATCAACATTGAATTTGCTTGGAGTAGGAGATGGGGTGCACTGTGCATCAGCAGATGTGCCGGGAAGTCTACCAGGCATAGAGGGGCCTGGTTCATTGCCAGTAATGATATCTCACCAGTGCAATTTATGCTCAATCTCCTTGGTCTGTTCAACCAGGTGTTGATTGTCACCATATACATTTTCAGGATGGGTGGGAGGCTTACACTCTCTACTAGACCATTGAGGAGGAGGAGGAATCGTGGGAGGTCCACCAGGCCTTTTAGGTCATTCCAGGTGTTGCCTTTGGGGATGCATAGGCAGGGACAGAGGAGGGTGAGGGAAAGGTATGCAAGGAGGGACAGGAGGAGTAGGACTCCTAGAGTCTGGTCTCTCAGATCTAGCGTCTTCAGTGTTAGAGGGCAGCGGTGGTTGGAATTGCTCCTCATGCTCATCAGAAACTGGCACTGACGGTGGTGCCTTAGGATGTGAGTGCTTTTTATCACACTTAGGGAAGTGCTCTTTATCAAAGATGGCATGCGTGGATATGAACACTGTGTTTGTAGTGGTTCTCATGAAGATGAAATTGGCAATATTGCCAGATGCAACCCCTAGATACACCATGAGTGCTGACTTAGGGGCCATTTTATTAGCCCACACATCCTCTAGTAGATGCACATAGGCTGCACAACCAAATACTCAGAGGTGGGCTATGTCAGGCTGTTGGCCAAACAGTACCTCAAAGGGTGTCTTTCAATCATGACACTTGAGTGGTGTCCTGTTGTATAGGTGAGTTGCATGCTCAATAGAGAATTCCCACCAGGACACTAGGATGCATGCTGTATGGCACATAGTCTCAGCTTTATCCATAAGTGTGCACATTAGCCATTCTACACAGCCATTCTGTTGTGGAGTATGGGGTGTGCTCTGATAGATCGCAATTCCCTGTCCCTTGAGCAAGTTATTGAATGCCTAGGACTTGTATTCTCCCCCAGCATCTGACATCCATCCTGATACAACCTCTAGAACAACCCAAGAACACAGCTAAGGAAAGACACGCATAGGAGCCATGTTGGCATCTGGCCAAGGATGTCTTGTAGCCAGAAAGGCACAACCTAACCCACTAATCTGAGGGTAGTCCCCAAGCTAGGGCTCGCTCAATTATGGGGGAAATCCACAAGAGAACAGACTGAGGTTGCTCTCAGCTGTTCCAAGCCTTATATACCTTGGCATATATATATCATGTGATCTAGGCTACTACTGTAGTAACCGGGAACCCTAGACCCTTGTCATCACATGATACCCCCTATTCATAATGGATCTTAGCCAAGCTGTGATCAATCCACCACCTTACACCTAGCCCTCTACATGTGGATCAGGCATGGCATGCAATGCCCCAAGGCCTTCATATCCATGTGATCCACAGCCCAGACCTAACTCATGTGCCTCATTGTTCTGGCATGGTCCATTGTGGCCAATTCATAAACTGTATCCGTTACACTCTTGCGACCATAACACATCCCTTGACTTTGGCATTGAATTGAGTATTTACCATCTGGAGGAAATGGCAAGTACTCTTGAGAGCATCATTCTTATTCCTCATACAGATTACCCATGCCATTGATGTATAGTTATTAAGGAAAGTGATTATATATTGGTGTCATCAGTAGGACTTGATAGAGAAGGACTTTAGATCCAAATGGATCAATTCAAACACACGTGTAGCACATGGCTTAGTTGAAGGGAAACTCCTGTTAGAAAGTTTGCCTATGGCACAACCAGGGCAAAGAGAATCTCCTGTTAGGATCACAACTTCCAGCATATTTTTGACATGCTTCTTTGCATGGCAAATAACTTCACAAGAAGGATGACTGAGACATTTATGTATGGTGTCAAAAGTGATCTGGGACTTGGTCACCAGAATGTGGAGATGAGCATTAAGAGGTTCAGCTTTAAGGGTATATATTGATTTACTGATGCGTCCTGGGGTGAACGTGGCTAGGGCTGTCCCATCACCATACATCATTCTTAGGGCCTTTGCATCCCCTTTAATCTTTGCACCATGTTGTAGTAGGGTGCCCATGGACACTAGTCAGACACCTGAATTAGATATATGTCCTATGCTGTGCAAGTCTAGAAGGCACATTTTATTATGCTTATCTCTCCATTTGACAAGGCATTGTCCTACACCAACTATGTAGATAACTGCTGCTGCAGTTCATATCAGGATCTGATCGTTTTCTTTTAGTTCCTGGTATTCTACAAAATCATCTCTGTTTAGTGTAAAGTGTATTGAAGCATCTGAATCAAGAATCCATAAGTCGTTATCACACTTGCAACTCATATTCTCAGACATTCACAGACAGAAGCAATCATTTCTGATTGCAGGTAAAGCATGCTATATACTACGAACATGCAGTGAGGGTGATTTACAATAACTAACTACTTGAGCCAAATTGGGGAATAAGGTGTCAAAAGTAGGAAGTGAGCATCTGATTCAAGGAGGTGAATGAGATATAGACCTCATGATATGGATTGTCTCCATATCTTTGTCAAGCCTGGTGGCAGCAGCAATATCCTCTTCCACACCTCCTTCTGACCCATATATGTCAATAATATCATCCATATCCCATGAGTCAGCAGGGGGCAGCATGATCTCTTTCTTTTGAGAGCGATGGGCACACTTCTTGGGATGTTGGACTTTGTCGTCCGAGTCAGCAACTTCAGGATGGATGAATATCATCCAGTCCAAAGACCAGACAGTCTCACTCATAGGGGTCATCTCAAGCCAGTGGATGAAAGATACTGTCTGCTTGATCCGAGGATCTATAGGTGGGCCTTGTTGACCTTGGTAGAAATGAGCCAGGGTGTGTGAGAGGGCATGCAGGTCAGAGGTAGCAGCTGTGGTAATGGCAACAGTGGGATTTACAAGAGTGGCAAAGGTGATGTGCACATTAGATTTTTCCTTGCACTTGCCACGACAGGTTTTCTTCTTCCCTTTATCCCCTTGCGAGAACTCTCCCTGCTGCTGCTGAGCCTTTTCAGGCTTTTTCTGCTGTTGGAAATTAGGGTCGTTGCCCTTGTGGTGTACTGCACTAATCTTCTGGGTGTGTTGCCCAGAGTCTCTACCTTTGCCTTTACCCATTTGATGCTATTGTCAGGAGAGTATGGCAGCCTTCATAATCACGTTGATGATGGGGTCAATGGGTTTCCTATCCTTATCCTTAGCTTGTGCAAGCATTTGGAATACTACGTCCATGGAGTGGGGAAGCTTTGCAAGGAGCATCATCCCCTGTACCTTGGAGGTGAATATGTAGCCCATGTCACTCAACCTCGCGAAGAGGGATTCAATCTTTGCAAGCGCAGGTTCAGAATGTTTGTCGCCAGGGATCTGTAAGTTCTGTAACTCTTTGAAAAGTGAGTATGCACCTGCAATGGATAATGTCTCATATTCAGAGGTGAGGGCTTTGATGAGATCATCAGTGTTTGAGTAGGAGTTGAACTTCTGCCTAATGGCATCAGTGAGCATCAATTTAATGCTGCTGACAATGGTATCATTAGCTTTCTTCCACTGTATCCAGGACTCAGTAGTAGTCCAGACATCAGTGAGTGAAGGTGTTACAGTTTTGCTATCAACTTCTGTCTCAATGGGGATTTTGGGATAATCAAGCTTGGTCACCCAATGGCAGCCAGTGGCTTGGATATAAGCCTCCATCTTGGGCCACCAAGTAGCCCAGTTGGTGCTGTTAAAAACAGTAATACCAGAGGAGGAAATCAAAGTCTTGGAAAGAGACATGTTGAAGATCTGTAATGTCGCTAGTTAGCAATGGATCTTTCAGACATAGGTTCAGTAACCCTTGGTAGATTCATTCACCATGAACAGTGTTTTACCATGTTCAATAGGAATGGAGGTTCTATCATATCTGGTATGGTTTCAGCAACCTCAGGGAGTTGGTCTGGTTAGGCAACATCTGGGTTCAGCTGTGAGGCGAACACCAGAGTGCACTATCCAGGGCTCATAACCTGTTGAAACAGACAGGCTGTCACATCATGGAGGATTTCTAACAGACTTACTAGGGTGATGTTGTTGAGACATTCATAGGTTATGGTTCAAGGTAAAGAGTTGATTAGAACTCAGCATCTGAGTTCGAACACTTATATATGTACATTTAGGGTACTACTATATATGGAAGTGTAGGTTAACTGATAGTGAAGTGCTACTACTAAGGTGCACATTCAACATAACTTGGTTGAGTTGATCAGTGGAAAGAGATTTCATGGTGAAAGAAATGGTAAAAGTGATGATGTTTGGCATTGTTTACATCATGTTGAACTGTTTATACATCACATGACTCAATGCTGATGTAATATCCCACTGGAACATATGAGTTTCACATTTCAATATGGTGGCAACAAAACTGTTCCAATGACATGGGTGACTTAAAATGGCCATAACTCCACAGCCTCTGAGCCAAATCACATGATCCAAGGGCGGATTGGTAGCCAAGAGTTTGTACTTTGTTTGGTCACACCAAAGCTTGGCAAAATTCCCATGAGTGTTTGCAGTGCACTTTGTGCACTGTGTCAAGGTTAGTCATTGGAATGGTTTTGTTGCTCACTGTATCTTACCCAGATCTTTCCAGTTACCATGCTTCTTTGATAGAAAATGCCACACAGGGGGTGGCAGTTAATCTCTGCTCAGGCTGTAGAACAGTCTCTTAATCACTGCTATTAAATATAGCATTATCATATAGCTACTGATAGCTGCACTTATCACTACAGCCTTGTTAATCTCTGCTGGATAGGATAGCAGAGCATAGAATAGCCTTGTGTAGGTTGGCACAGGTTGGCATAGCATAGAGGCATAGGGTTATGCTATAATAGTAGAATTACCATAGATAGATATATGGTCTGTGCACCAGTGGTGGTATACTACTAGTGATATGACTCTAACCCAGCAAGGGCCTTACTTGTACTTGTTCTTGGTTGTTCATAGGTTGCATAAAGTATATAAAGGTAGAGTAGGAAGGATGGGTTTGTAATGGTACCTTTAATCCCTTGCTTGACTAGTAGAGGGGAGAATACTAGAGAGAACAAGCCAGGAAGTCAGCTATTCATCCTGGGGGTTTATATAGTCCAAGGCTGCACAGCCACTGGTGCACAGACCATATATTCTAATATAGATTATTACTATTTATAGCTATACAGCAGTGGTGATGAGTGAGGCTGTTCCATAGCTATAGGTAGAGACTAACTACCACCTATATGGTGCCTTCTATCAAAGAAGAGAAGCTTCCAGAAAGATCCAGAGTGGAAATAAATAAAGTGCATTGGGCTACATATGAGAGAAGCAGAACTTATTTGAAAGCCCAAACAGAAATCTAGTTTCCATGCTTCTAGAAGCATATAGAGGGTTTCAGAACTTACTATCAAGGGTGATAGGTGACCCTATACAGGGTACTCTGTTATCTGTGTGCTGTCTAAGTGATCTTTGGACTCTTTAATACCTAGCTCTCTTGGAGTCATCACATGACTAATCACATGGGCTGCAAAGGGAAAGAAAAGGTAAGAGTGTCCATGTTGTCCAAGAGTGAATAAAAAAGCATAACCCTTGTGGCAACCAGTGCTGTGTGTAGTGACTATAACACTACCCCCCTTCCAAGGTTCAGATTCCCAGATGAACCAAATGCTCATGAAGTATAGGCCATATCCAGAATATTAAATGGGAAGCACTACATCAGTGGTCCATATAGAAGTCAGTCTGTTTAAATAGCTGAAGAAAGTCTAGAGGGTTGATTGTTAGCAACTGGGGGGTAAAGGGATGGGCATGGTGGAAATTCACAAGTGCCTCTTTTGCATTATTATATAGACTAGTGGCTGGTTCCCAAGTCCAATCCTTATCCCCATACTCTTTTCAGTGGATCAAGTACTCCAAGTGCATTTCCTTCATGCAGCTAGCCACCAAATAATCCACTTCCTACTCATTGTCTTTATCCTCAGTCACAAGGACTGGGCCTGGGCATCAAGGGACTTCCCTCTTGAGATGTTCCTTATAGGATTTTGCCCAAGAAACATTGATGGTTGAATGGATACATAAAGTCTTCAGTAGCTGTAACATTATCACATTGGGATCAGCAAGGCCAATAATGGTGTAAGGGCCAAGCCAATGCTCAAATAACTTCTTTGAGGCTCTGATCAACCTCAAATTCTCTGTCAAGAGCTAGACTTGCTGGCTAATTTCATAGATAGGGGCATTGGAATGATATTTGTCTGCCTGTGACTTCATTTTCTCCTGTGCTTGTAGGAGATTCTATCATACTTCTTCCAAGATGGCAGAGAACTCATCTACTATGGGGGCCATACTGCTTCTGGTGATGGCTTTGGACCCCAAATGCATTGGATAAGTATGGGTAAGTGAAAATAGAGTCCACTTGATAGCAGAGGACATCTGGGAATTTGATGCTGTACTGTGTGATTGAAAGCCAGTTCAACCATTCTTCTTGGCAGTCAAAGCAATACATTCTCAAAAACTTCCTGATCTTTTGGTTAATGACCCCCAATTGCCCATCTACATAAGTGGTTAATTTACTGATGAGATGGAGGCAGTGGGGTTGTGGTTTTGAGCCTGCAAAAGCTCTCATCAGGGGGCTACTGCTACCCCAACTGCTTGCCCATCTGAGTCCATTTAGGGTATGAGCTTCCAATCTTAAGCCCTATCAAGGGAGTTGGCCAACACCACATAGTAGTCCCATTATGATGGGGGTGCGACCCCGGATGGATCAGTTGCAATGTGGGTAGAACGAGTGGGGAGGAGGGAGACTTCCTACGCGACGAAGTCTATATACTGGGTGGACACAAGGTCAGGCATGGCCGGCGATACCCACAGGTCGCTCGGGCCCCAGGGCGCCCTCTCGCTGCCATGGTGTCCCCACAGCGATAAGGATCACTCTGAAATCGCTCTCCGCCATCCGTAAAGGATTCGATAAAGTGACACAGATGGAACTGGTCGTCTGAGGAATCCTTACTTGTGAATCAGGACACTGGCGGGCAGTGAAGACAGTTGTGCATCCAGTCAATGCTCGATATTATTTCAAATACCGGGTATCTGACAGTATAAGGGTCGTACGAGACCACGGAGGCTGCATGATGAGGTTCAGCCCTTGTAGGTTGTGAAGGTATTGTTTCTGTGTATGGACCAGTTCAGATTGAATTTATCTCGAGCACTAGTCGAGACTCACGTCCCAGCAAATCCAACGCGTTTGGCATCCGTGTCAAACACCTGTCGAAAACGACCATCAATGCATGTTTCTACAAAGACTAAACATTACTCACTGAATAGTACCTCTCCAGGAATTTCTGTCCAATGATGAAATCTAACCCCTCTCCGCTGAGACTTCCCATGTTGGTAATCACACCGTATTGTTTCCCAGGCACTCCACCCCACAGTGTGTTTTGATCTGTCGGAATGAGCTGGGCTGCAACGTCCAAGGTGAACACCCGGTCAGTTATCGTAAAGTTGAGGGGTTTCATAGATGAGATGGAACCACTCGGAATTTCGATGAGACCCGTGTCGTTGTCCAACTTTGCCCCTGGGATGGCATGCAAATATACTGCAAAGAAGTCGTCTGCGAGCAGGATCACTGTTGGATATGATGTTCAGGTTTACGTCAGATCCAGTGGCCATGACACACGAGCGAAGATGAAAACGTACGCGAAGTACCGGTGTCGACGACCCCAGCGGTGGAAGTGGGGATGACGGTATGAGTTCCATATGTAGATGAAGTGACATTGATGCCCCAATACTGGGAGGCTGGGAATGTCTTCGTCACAGGAACATATATCACCTCGCTCCTGTACTGTGCGTAATACATACATACAGGTTCATCATCAGCTGACAATGCGCGATGTAAGAACTTTGTTCGTACCAAGCTTGCATCAGTGCCCCCGTAGGTCAATGCACCATCTACGTATCTCAAGTTGACGACAACAAGGATCAGGTATTCAATACTTACTCGTATCACTGTAGCCTGTCGATGGGGCAAAGTAGACACTGAGCACTTGCTTCTCGATCAGTCCTTGCGAGACTAGGTTGTTCATCACCGTCGGAATTGTTTCAGTCAAATCTGGTGAGAGCGTTCCTTGTGTGAGGTCAACGGGTCCCACGCCAAGGATGCCATCGACATGATTGAAGGACGCAAAGGATAGTGCATCTCCGATTGATTGATTGGTAATGACGAGATTATGTGCAAGAGTCACATGGTCGAGGTCTGTGTGCTGTTGACGACAAGGTCCGAAAGGACAACAAGGCGCTCACACTGATTTCCTGAGAAGTAGCCCTCGCCATACTGTACATTGACTTCTTCCCCTGTGGAAATGCTGGTGGGCGTTCGGACATATGGCTTGCCAGTACTGCAACAAGAACCAAGATTGTTTATTGTATAACTCTATACTGTCGTCCATACTCACCCACAGAAGGTGTTGGAGGAGCCGGTATCGACAATGAGGTTATAGTATGTCGGAGGGTTGCCGATGCCAACGCTTGTCGTGTACTCGACGTATGCTAGATTCGTCGCTGGAACAGTAGTCGCGCCACCGAGTGCGCTGCTCTTCAGGAATGCAGCGCGATCACGATCCGCCTGAGGGGATCCCTTGAGATAGGTCCCAGTGCGCTGAAGCTTTGTCAGTGGAACCGTGAAGACGGCCATGGCAGAGGCAGACATGGAAACAAGGACAATTGAGAGCGCACTAAATGACCACATATTGATGGAGAGTACGCTGTATGTTTGTCGCATTTATAGCATCACAATGTGAAACTCGGTGTGGGAGAGAAGGAGTACAGGTAACCTGATCATCTAGAAACAGGGACAAGAACGTGTTGGTCGTCATGAGAGAGGTATGTGAGTGTCAGAATGATCTTTAATCATGAGGCGGTAAAGGACTCCATTACACTTACCCTTGCCTTACTTTTGAGACCGTAGATATGTATTCCATTTGTCCACAAGAACTGTGTCCAGAACCAACTGCTCACTTACGCTCTGGAAAGTAAGTCGGAATTCAAAGACCGTGAAACCAGATAACTTACTCAGAAGCTACTCACGGATGTTACCGGGTAGCCAGCTTGGCACGAAGCACAAATAAGCCCAGAGCGTCGCAGGATGGCACAAAAACCTCTGTGCAGTGTGAACGCACAAGTGGGAAAGAACGCGCTCCCCGTTGTCGCTCTGCCTTGGCATCTTTCGCCAAGAAGCGGGCCAGTCATGGCCCCTTCTGGTCTGGCCTCGGGTGCCGCTGACACGTCCCCGGAATATCAACACAGTGGACTCTGTGATAACACCTGTGCTTTGGATTTCCCGAGTCGACATTTGTTCGTAGATCATCTCGCTGATAACCACTCTCCCATGACCCATATCGCAAGGACTTTCCGAGGGGTATGTGTCACGACAGAGTTGACTATACAAAGGTTAAATTGAAAGCAAGCTCAAAATGCCGCACATTCCAGGGTTGCGCTTGATCGAACCTTTTGCATAAAAATTTATGTCTATTGCGACACTCTCAGGTACAGCCACAATGAAACCGGAGTCACTTCAAGTTGATCGTAGCAGTGATCGACGAAGAATAGTTATAGCGTGTACTTCGTGAAAGTGTCGTTCCTGTAATGACCAAGTTCAGACTGCGTCTGCCTCGACGCCGACCGAAACTCACGTCTGAGCAAATCCAACACGTTTGGCGTCAGCATCATATACCTGCCCAAATGATCAATCACCCGCTATTTTATTTTTTGAAGACGACTCATTACTGACCGAATAAAACCTCTCCAGGAACTTTTGACCCAAAACCAAATCTAATCCCCGTCCGCTCTTCCATGGCAAGTAATGAATCACACCAAAGTGCTGACCGTCAAATCCGCCCCATGCTGTAGTCTGGTTTGCTGGAATCAGCTGAGCGGCAACATCCATTGTGAACACCCTGTCAGCAATCGTGAAATTGAGGGGCTTCATGGATGGAATGGAGTCACGAGGGATCGCAAGGAGGCCCGTTTTTCCGTCCACCTCTGCCCCTGGGATTGCATTCAAGTATACTGAAAAAAAGTCTTCTGCGAGAAGGACCACTTTGGAGATTGAAATTGCGTCAGATCTAGTGAGTGGCCACAGTAGTATAAATACAGAAACATACAGGTGGTGCCAGTGTCCACAATCCCAGCAGTGGAAGTCGGGATGACAACTTTATCACCGTAAGTAGACGAAGTGACGTTGATGCCCCAGAATGAGGAAGATGGATGTGTATCCGTCACTGGAGCATACGTCACCCTGCCCTCGTGCTACACACGTAAATCATTTAGGGATCAGATGACAAGCATGATATAAGACTGTATTCATACTAAGCTCGAATCGATTCCACCATATGTCAACGCACCATCTACGTCACTTCAAGTTGACGATTAACAAGGATGAGACGTCGAATACTCACCCGTATCACTGTAGCCTGTTGATGGGGAAAAGCGAACGCCAAGTACTTGTTTTTCAATCAGTCCTTGGGTGAAAAGGGTGTTCATGACTGTTGGGATGGTCGCGTTCCTATCTGGTGAGAGCGATCTTAGTGTGAGGTCGGGGGGTCCAAAGCCAATGATGCCGTCAACACCGTCGAAACCGCTAAAAAAGAGTGCATCGCCGATCGATTGGTTGGTGATGGTAAGATCACGTGCAAGGGTCACCCTGTCAAGGTCTGCATGCTGTCAATAAGATAATGAGATGTGGGAAGGACTAGAGTGTTCTCACACTCCTTTCCCCTGAATTCGCCCGACCCATAAGTGACATTCACAGCTTCTCCTGTGGAGATACTGGTGGATGTCCGAACATATGGCTTTCCAGTTCTGCGACAAGAAATCATCTGTTGAATAGGTTCATTTAGTTATCTGCACTCACCCACAGAAAGTGTTGGAGGAGCCAGTGTCGACGATGAGATCATAGTATGTTGGGGGGCTACCAATTCCGACGCTTGTCGTGTACGCAGAATATGCTAGATTCGTCGCAGGCACGGTGGTCGACCCACAACATGTACGTCCACTTAGGAACATGGCACGGGCACGATCCGCATCAGGGGAACCCTTGAGATATGCTCCGGTGCGCTGAAGCTTCGTGAGCGGGACATTGAAGGCGGCGGCCGAGACGGATCTAGACGTGGAGAGAAGGACGAGTGAGAGGACGGAGAATGTCCTCATGTTAAAGTAGATAGATGATTGCTGTCTGTGTTCGACATTTATAGTACAGTAAGATACTCACCGTCAGGCAAGATTCGAAACGCGGAGGACGTTAGCGAGGGATGCTATGAAACTCGCATAGCGATTGCATATACTAACCCCACCAACGACTTCGGCGGTCAATGACTTCGGCAGTCACAGGGGAAAAATTAATCTCCGATCGGATTTCTGTTCAAAGCTTGTATATGCGAGATTATTGCCGATCTACGTACTGGTATTATGTGACATGACTAGATGGCAAGAATGCTGGGTAGTTACTGCTAGTATTAATATTGTACTGGGGACTAGTTGATGTAGAGGCCTGGGGTAGTAGTGTATCAATATTACCATGTGTTGGATGATGTTCGAAATTATAGTATGTGTTGTTGTATGGATCAATGAGTGTTGTACATATCGTATATGCTTGCACACACCATCTGAAAGGCCCTGTAGCGCCACCTGGATCTGTGACTCATATGTCGGATCGGAAGTAGACCTGTGGCTTCCTGCACGGCCACCACCTTGCGACCTGCGAAGGCGAACCAGCGGCATCCCCAGAGGGGGCCACTGGTGCTTGATGCTTTGAGACTTCAGCTGGCTGACAGACCTTCAGCACGTTCAGTAGGGTTCCTGAGACTCAAACTCAGCTGCGATGAGGACTGTGACTTTGGCGTGTAAACTACATTCCTCATAAAGAAGTCGTTGACCTGCCGAAGTCATTGGTGGGGATAGTACGCTTGCCAGCAGTTGCCAGTCCGCCCGTGTTCAGGTCGTGTCCTATACATGATTAGCGTTCAACTCCCATCTGCGAAGTAGCAACGACCACCTCGCCGCTGCTAATGCAAACGATAATGACGTGTCCTCAGGTCCAGCGCTGTCATTGGGCCAGGCTGCCTGCTGGGGTTGATGTAAGCGATCCAGACCGTCCGCCGCCTAGACCGTTACACCAAAAGGCAATAAAACTGAATGTGTGATCAGTATCGCAGGCGGTACTACATATATATACTAGTTATAGGTACCTAGGTGAGCTGGTAGACTTACAACGTCGCTCTCTTCTTACACGTCGCAACTTCATGATCACATCTACTCTCGCACTGCGTGCATTCTGGACAGGTCACCAGGCCCTGTGAAACCTGCATCCAGGAAAACATGCCAATCAACGCTGTGGCCAGAACCCAGGATGCATCTACTTTTCAGAACTCGGTACACCGCCCATCTGGGTCGACTAGTGTGTCCACTTTGAGTATAGGCGTCATCATGACGAAAGCAAACAGGCTAATGTCGGTGTAAATCTTCGTTCCGAGGTACAAGTGCTGCACCAAATAGTCTTCCGCAATCTGCGGCATGGATCGGTTGAGAAACAAGCTGCAGTCTGCATTCAAGACGATGACGCTCAGTGTGAGCACTGCCGCAATGTGTGATAATGTCAACAATTGAATATTGAACTTTGGTTTGCTACGATGGTACCACAGATGGTGTGTGAGTGAACCTTTATATCTGGTAAAGTGTTGACCCTGTGAATGGTCCAGTTCAGACTGCGCTTGTCTCGACACGGACCGAGACCTACGTCTCAGCAGGTCCAATGCTGTTCGTGTCACTATCCAATGTCTACCAAAGTGCTAAGTTAGTTGGTACTTTGAAGGACGAGTCATGACTGACCACAAAAAAACTCTGAAAAATCCATCCCAGTGCCACTGGACCACGACGAGGAGTTAACCACACTGGTAATACATACTGGCAACTCCAGACGTTGTGTCCTGCTCTACTGTATTTAGCTGAGCAGCAACGTCCATGGTGAACACACGGTCAGCGATCGTAAAGCTGAAAGGCTTCGTGGAGGAAATAGCGTCACGAAGAATTAAAATGAGACCAGTTTCTAAATCCAATTCTGCTCCTATAATTGCATTCACCCACGCCAAAAAGAACTCTTCTGCAAGAAGGATCACTTTGGACATGCCAATTGCATTGGATCCAGTATGTGGTCATGGAGGTATAAAGACAGAAACACGCTAAGGGTACCACTGTCCACAATCCCAGCAGTGGAAGTCGGAATGACAACTTTATTACCATATGTAGACAAAGTGACATTGATTGGAGGAGCCGGTGTCGACAATAGTATTTTGGAGGGTTGTCGATACCAACGCTCGTCGTGTACAGACCGCCTCCTAGGATTCAGCGGTCGACCCACGGTACGTACGTTCTCTTAGGAACGTGGCACGAGCACGATCTGCGATTAGGAAACCCTTGGGAAACCCCCCCGAGCGTTGAAGCTTCGCTAGTGGAGCATTGAAGGTGGCCAACACAGAGGCAGACGTGGAGAAAAGAATCAGTGAAAGTGTAGGGAATGACCTCATGTTGAGGACAGTATTCTGGATAATACACTTTTTGTGTTCAACTTATATAGTGCAGTAAGATACTCACTCTCAGGAAAGGTGCGAAATGCGGAGGATACACGACAGCGTCAGCGAAGGGATACGGTAACTCTTATCACTACTTGTGCGCATATGTCACGCAATTAGTGTGGTTGGCCACTTCAGATGGTTTCAAGTCGGTGGATATGTCGCTTTCAAGACCCGAGTTAGCTTTCAGTGCTTCAGCGCCTGGCGACTTTCAAGGCCATTCTGGCGATGAACCCTATGACTTGGCGAGGGTGTCTCATCTGAAACTCACTTTCAACATCCAGCTCGAAAGGAGTTACTAGGCATGGACTAGGTGGCGTTCAACAACTAGCACCAGTGGTCAGTAATGTAATGAAGCGAGACCCCGTCGCCGGAAATAGTTACCTCAGAGATATGCAGCATGTTTTAGTTTTATCCCTGACGTCTGCTCGTAGGGGGATGATCACGGCGGTGGAACTGAACATATCTGACGAATGGGCCAGGCGGTGTCTATATAGACGAGTTCCGTGCGCCGAGCCGTGCATTTTCACAGCGAATTGACCACGTTCTCTACGAGGTTGGCTAGAGACTTGAGTGAGAGATCCCGAGGCGTAGCGGCATCACTGTAGTTGGATTTTGGCTGCTAGTGGCCGCTTGTCAGGTAGCCAACCCAGAGGGGGTGCTTGCAGCAGAGACGCCTATTCCATGTCATAGACGAAAAGAAAGGTGCGGCTTCTCAGCGCGCTGGGTTGTTTGAGTTGCACAACAAACTTGGTCGTGGCAAAGTAGAGGCACTGCAGCCTCCTTTTTCGCTCGAGGGCGCCCATCAGCACTAACCCTGCTGCGGACACGTCGCCGTCACACTGCTCGTCCACCATGGCACTCTGCCGCAGGACTGCTGTCTTGTTGTGGGCAGCGTTCGCGTTTCTCGGTTACATCGGATATGCCACGGCACAAGAACCAGAAGTCTCTATAACCCACTTCGACAACTTGCCAGGAAGATTATTCTTCTTTGAAGACACCTCGGTGCGTCCGTGCACGTGAAGATTTGGCCTGGGGTGACATTTGGCTTCACTGCAGAGTGTCGTCTACCACGACATAGCTACTGGAGACCTTTACGTCTCTCAGGACGAAGGCAAGTCCTGGAGTAAGGCAGAAGATATCCTCAGCGGCACAGTGTCTATGGTGATACCACATCCTTTTGATAACAGATATGTAAGTAATATTTCTCAGCAGCCTTCTGAAATCCGTCCGAGCCACACCACCCAACCCAGGCATTCGCGTTGACGGATGGCACGATTCATTACCGCACCGAGGATCGTGGCAAGACTTGGCGCTCATTCCAAGTGCCTGCCCCCCTCAGCTACACGCCAAAGCCACTTTCTTTCCACTCTGAAAGATGGGGACACATACTATACCAGGGAACCACCTGCGAGCGAGTGGGCTGGAACAATGTCTGCACTGACGTGGTGAGTATTTGCGCGCATATCTCTCCTTGGTGCACGCTCAATCCTTTTAGACCTACTACACGACCGACGGATTTTCTTCAACACCGAGGGAACTTTTCAAGGACACGTCAACTTGTCAGTTCGCGCACAGCTCCAAGGACTTCAAGCACAGCGCTCACAATGATCTGATATACTGTGTCGCATTCGATTCGTCTAGCACTGGAACTTCCCACTCACTTTCATCTTCTCGACTCTATTCCTCCTCCGACTTTTTTCAAACAGTCAACATCGAGGACCTCGGAATTGGAAAGAATGCCAAGGGCGTCGCAGCGTTCGCTATTGTGTCCAAGTTCGCAGTTGTTGCGTTAAAGGATGTAACATCTGGGACCGAGGGGGACATGCAGCTATATGTAACGGTGGATACAAGGGAATGGGCCAAGGCGCAGTTTCCGCATGCATCCCAGGCACGTCTACGACAAAATGCGTACACCATCGTTGAGTCAACTATCCACTCCTTGGCCGTGGACGTGATGCTCCAAGACCAAGGCACGATTGGCACGCTGTTCATAAGCAACTCGAACGGAACCTATTTCGTGGAAAGCCTTGAACATACGAATCGCAATTTGTTCGGATACGTGGACTACGAGAACGTGCATGGGGTTGCTGGAGTTGGTATTGCCAACGTGGTGTCGAACGCTCAGGAGGTAGAGAGGAACAATGCGCCAAAGAAGCTGAAATCGATGATCACGTTTGATGACGGTAGGTTGCATATAGCCTCCTTCATGGTCTCTTTGCCTGACATTTGGCAAGGTAGCAATTGGTCCCCCATTCGCGGGCCATCGGTAGACATCGATGGCAAGCAGGTGTCATGCGATACTTCCAACCTCGATGAATGTTCATTACACTTGCATTCCGTCACCGACCCCCACAACTTTGGACCCGTCTTCTCTTCCACTGCTCCAGGCCTCGTAATGGGTGTTGGTTCTATCGGAAAGCAACTTGCTCCTTATGAGGAGTGTGATACATTCCTAAGCACTGACGCTGGGCTAACGTGGCGCATGGTCCGGAAAGAGGCCCATATTTACGAGTTTGGAGACTCTGGCAGTGTCATCTTGGCGGTCAACGACGAAGAGTTGACTGATACTGTGAGCTATTCTACCGATTTCGGAAACACTTGGTACGTTTCCGTAACGACCCTTGCATCTTCAACTGACCACATCCACGCGTGCCAGGAAATCTCTTAACCTTGGCGTCAACGTACGCGCCAAAGCGCTCACCACTGTCAGCGACGCTACGTCCCAAAAGTTTATTCTCCTTGCCCAGCTTTCACGAAAGGATCAAAGGGAAGGTGACGGTCGCTATGCTATAATATATCTCGATTTCGCTGGCACTCGAACCCGCAAATGCGAAGAGAAAGACTTCGAGAGGTGGTATGCACGTACAAGGCTTGATGCGGAGTGTTTGATGGGTACCAAGGTGAGTTTTGCAAGTCGTCTCGGCGGAAAGCACTCACAGACAGAACCTCAGCAATGGTATAACCGACGCAAGGCCGACGCAAGCTGCTATGTAGGCAACAAGTTTGTTGACCCTGTTGTCCACGAAGATCGGTGCCCTTGCCAAGACCATGACTACGAATGGTACGCAGCGTCCACTGGTGGTGTCTTCTCAACTCGAGCGTGACGGATTACTCTAGTGACTATAACTACGTTCGGAGTGGTGATAAATGTGTTCCGGCAGGACTTGAGCGTGTCCCCAGCACTATGTGCACCACAGGCAGAGCAGATGAAACGTACATGGGTTCGTCCGGGTATAGGTTGATAGCTGGTAATATGTGTGATCCTGGCCAGGGTCAAAAGAAGGACGAACCTATACGAAAACCATGTTCGCAAGGCAAGTGCCAGTTCAACGAGCTGATCACATGAAGCTGACATCTTCGGCGCTTGAATGTAGCTGAGCCCCAAGAGGGTGAGGTCACTGACCAGACCGTAGGTCTTTTCGCCCACGTCGAGCCAATCTCTTGCTGAGCCTCAATCTAGCATCAGTTCAACGCAAAGGTTATTCAATATCAGTTTTTCAAGGAATCGAGCGTGAGTGGACGATAAAATACTCCCCATGCTAAACACTGAAGTAGATGGTTGAAGACCATCCTTATCTTCCTGGACGACAACACGGTTTGGCAGTCGAGTAATGAAGGGCTTAGTTGGGAACAAAAGTACCCAGGAGAACGTTTCCTGGGATTCTACATGCATACTCATTCCAACGAACGAGCCTATCTCATCACCGAATCTTCCAGATACTACTACACTACAGACGGCGGTCGGTGGTGGCATTCCCAAACTGCACCATCCCGTCCGAACACCTTCGGCGTCCCGGCACTTCGGTTCCAACCCCGTTCCGATTACATTATCTGGATCGGTGACGTCGGATGCGATGGCAGTGTACAAAACTGCCGAGCACAAGCTCAATATTCGCGCGACCACGGACGGAGCTGGCAGTCCATCGAAGATTATGTCCTTAATTGTGACTGGGCCCGCGACAAAGAACTCCTCGTCGACCAGAACCAGATTTTATGCGAGTCCTACCAAAGCAAGCAGGGTTCTCAGCGTCTCTTTGGCAAGGACAACGCGCTGCAACTCATCTCGGGTAGAGACTACTATGCCAAGAAGACAAAACTCTTTGAGCATGTCGTCGGTTTCACCAAGTTCTCTGAATATCTGATTGTCGCCGAGGTACGTCGCGTAACGTCATGATCATTCGTACATGCATGAACTTGTATATGAACAAGTATCTCCCTACGAGGAATGCTCTAGATCTTCAGGTTTCGCTCGATGGACTGACGTTTGCGACCGGAAAGTTCCCGCCTGGAATGCATCCCGAGACCCATGTATGTTTAGGTGTATCCACTTCCCTTTACCCTGCTATTAAGCACGATCCGTAGGCATACACTGTGCTGGAATCAAGCACCGACTCAATCTTCCTGCACATGACCATGTCCGAGTGGCCGCACCCCTTCTGGGGTAACATCCTCAAGTCCAACTCCAATGGAACTTACTTTGGATTGTCGATAGAAAACGTAAACAGGAATGAGTACGGATATGTCGATTTTGAAAAGTTCGCTGGGTTGGATGGTATCGCGTTGGTCAATGTTGTGGCGAATGCGGCAGAGGCAACCCTGACAGGGAGAAAAGTGCTCCAAACGAGGATCACGCATAATGATGGTAAGCAACTTGGGGATGTCAACCGGCCATGTCTGACGAATGGATCTATAGGTGGAAGCTGGAAGCCGCTTGCACCGCCCAAATCTGATTCCCAGGGAAGGGCATATTCATGTTCGACGACTGTATGCCGCGTTCATTTACTGGTTGATCACGACACTAATCTCTACAGAGCTGTGCCCTTCATATACACGGATTCACAGAGCGTAGGGATGCGCGGGCAACATACAGTAGCCCAAGCGTCGTAGGTGTCGTCATGGCGGTCGGCAACGTTGGCGAAGTACTGGCTCCTTACACGGAGAGCGATACATTCCTTTCCCGAGATGGTGGTTTCACATGGGAAGAAGTTCACAAGGATGCATATCTCTGGGAGTTCGGCGATTCCGGATCCATTATCTTGATCGTGAACGACGAAGAGCCCACGGACCATGTCCTGTTCACTACAGACGAGGGTCTTTCGTGGCGAGAATACAAGTTTAGCAACGAAAAGTTGAGGATCACCACAATTATTTCGGTTCCCGAAGACACGAGCAGGAAGTTTATGCTCCTTGGGTATACGCCGGGCTCCTCGGCGTCGGCGATTGTCCATATAGACTTTACGTCGCTGACACGCCGACGATGTGGGTCTGTATTGATGCCATCTCTACGGGAGACTAACGTGTTCTCTGTTAGGTGTGTTGAGCGAGGATGATCCGGCTCATGATGACTTTGAATTATGGAGTCCCAGCGAGGGAAGAACGGAAGCGTGTCTTTTTGGTCGTCAGGTATTCTCTTACCTGTTGCATACCAATACAACCATGAACGTCTCCTGCAGACGCTTTACCAGCGCCGCAAGCGCGACGCCAACTGTGTCGTCGGCAAAGAGGCTAAAGCAGTGCACAAGTTCGCCCATAACTGCGCCTGTGGGGCAGACGACTTTGAGTGGTGAGTTTGCTCGTCTGTACACCCCCCTTGGTAATGCTATTTCATGCTCTTTTCCCCAGCGAATTCAATCATGTGAAGAACGACGAAGGGCAATGCGTGCCGGTGCCAGGGACTTCATCGCTCCCTAATGACGACTCTTGTCGCGGCAACGAGGAGTACTGGTATGAACGGACCGCATACCGTAAAGTCACCCACTCGAGCTGTGAAGGAGGTGAACGACCGGACCGTGGAACACGACACCTCTGTCCAGGAATCAGAGGCCACGGCGCTCTCTTCTGGACTGTGGTGCTCTTATTCCCCTTCGCGATCACTGCGCTCGTTGCATGGTGGTGGTACAAGAAGAGCGGGCTCGCAAGAGGGTAGGTTTTCATTTCGTATGTATGCAATGGGGCCAGACAGCTGGCTGACGTCCCTCAGAACGATTCGACTCCCTAGCGACTACTCGGGCACGTACAGGAATTCGGGTTCAGGCGTGCTCGATACGCTGGCTTCGGTGCCCTGGTTCCTCGTCGGACTTGCGGGCATTGCGTACGAGTATGTTGCCTCGAGGCTGGAATCCTTTTCGATGGGATACCGGTCACGCCGGGGCTACCGGGATCTGCCTATCGACGAGGACGCGCAGATACTGCGGTTCGAAGACGAGGAGTAATATGTTGGACGAGAGAAGTGTGTGGAGTGGTAGAAGATCGAAAGCCCGGATAGACAAGTCTCGACGAGAGACGCGATATCTCCATTTTTCCCTGTCTTCAGTTCCTTCCCCTTTTTTTTGGTGTGCCTCGCAGACTGACTCTTCGCTGAAACACATGCCTTCTTTCGCGAAGTCTATTTCTGACTCTATAATTATCGGAGATGTTGCGTTCAACTGTCCCCGGTCGACGTGAGCCATGTGTGCACCATTTTACCGAGTGTGCCTCGACTCAGGGAGACGTCGGCGACAGCCTTGGTGCGGTCGACCGAGTCTGACTCGCATGCAAGACTTGACTGATTGGCCTAATACTGCACCACGAATTTACTCGGCCACTCCAAGACCGCAGCGATGCCATGCAATTCCCATGGTCATCGTCGCGCGGCGAATGTGGCACCCCGAACGAAGCAAGGACGGTGCTCGTGCTAGCCTCCTGCCAGTAGGCGTGCTGGTGAAACAGATCTGAAGAACCCCACTGATTCGTCGAGCTCTAGGTGCGACCTGTTGAACGCGACCCGATGCGTCACGGCCTCAGCGCGAGGCGTCGCGGTGGAGCCCCGGCTTGTGTTTACAGCAGCCAAGAAAAAGTCTCAGAACACGAGTTGCTCCGCAGATGGACATGACAGATGGCACGACGTCCACCGGATGGTACGCACCAGGTGTCCATGTGACTCACGACAGTAACTAACAGACGACTTTTCTGTCTCGTTTTGCACGATTGACTGTCTGCCTGGCAACATCTACCTAGGTTCCCGCGCCAAAGTGGCCCTTGACATCCGCCTGATTGATAGGCTGATGGCGTATGGCCTCACTGGGTCCATGGAATGCAGTGTTTCACTCGTCGAGCTTCCAGCAAACGTTCGACCTGGGCTATGCACACGCAGCTGCAACCCATGTGCTACATTTTTGTCAGTGGGTCTGTCTTCTGTCAGTCATGAGATACTGATACCTCCGCTTAATAATCTCCTTACGCCGCATATATGAACGCCCATAAAATTCGATGTAGGTATTACGCAGGACTCGTCCTTGGCTTGCTCGTACATCGCATAGGCGTGGATTCTGCTACTGGCAATCTCGATGGCTTCCATCTTCATCGTTGCCCTCCTCGGTGTTACCGCCGTGTGCGCTTCCCCTGCGCTGGTCTCGAGGCAAAGCATCGCTTCGCTCACCACCTCCCAAGTCGACACCTTTTCTCCATATACCCACTTTGCGGCAGCCGCATATTGTCCTGCTTCGGAGACCCTCTCGTGGTCCTGTGGAGGTATGTAACTAGTTCTAGTCTCTATCTGTCGAGGCGTATTTCGATTCTGACTCCGCCTTTCCCTGCGTAGTCCACTGCGACAACAATGCTGGCTTTGAGCCCGTCGCGTCGGGTGGAGACGGCGATGGCGTCCAGTACTGTAAGATCTAGAACGCCCCGTCTGTTCCCGGCTGTTTTGATGGACACCAATTTTCCACAGGGTATGTCGGATATACGCCCAGTCTCAACACGATCATCGTGGCACACCAAGGAACCAACTCGTCTCAAATGTGAGCTTGTCGCGTTCGAGGTCACAATCCACGCTCAACAGACACTTATTGTGACATGACAGTCTGTCCGTCCTCACCGACGTGAACTTTATCATGAGTGGTTTGGATTCGTCGCTCTTCCCTGGGCTTTCCTCCGATATCGAGGTGCACAGTGGCTTCCGGGATGACCAATCACAGTATGTATCCAGTGTCGCATCATCTTGTATGCGCAGCTTTTGATCCTTCACGTGTCTCGACGCGGCAGAACAGCCTCGGACATTCTTTCCTCCGTACAAACGGCCCTGTCCACGTATGGAACCAACTCCGTGACGTTGGTCGGCCATTCCCTCGGTGCGTCCTTGACCGTCAATCCTCGACAATCAGGAACTCATGATCGACGGGTTCTTTTTTTTTTTTTTTCGACGTGGACACATCCACCGGTCACCGCCCACGCCGTATGCAGGCGCTGCGCTCGCGCTCCTCGACGCGGTCTACCTCCCGCTCCACCTTCCCTCCGGAACGACGTTCCAGACCGTCCTCTACGGTCTCCCGCGCGTCGGCAACCGCGCGTTTGCAGACTACGTCGACGGCAATGTGCGGATCACGCACGTCAACAACGCCAAGGATCCGATTCCGATCTTGCCCGGCATGTTCTTGGGATACGTCCATCCTTCCGGCGAGGTGCATATTAGGGAGACGGGCGACTGGGTGGCATGTCCCGGTAAGTTCCCTTTCCCCCTTCCCCCCCCCTTTTTTTTTTCTTTCTTGTTGGTCCCGACACCGACATTGTGGATAAAAAGGCCAGGACAACCCGAGCACGGAATGTATTGTCGGGGACGTGCCCAACATCTTTGAGGGCGACCTGACGAACCACGATGGTCCTTACAACGGGATCCTCATGCATTGCACGGAATGAGGATGGGACGGTCACGAGACATCTTACCGACGGGTGAGCGTTTGTACGAACGAGAAGCAGTCGACGCCCTGTTTGTATATTTGACCTGCTGTATTTTGGATTTCATTTACGTGACGGCTGATGGGTGGAAGGGACCCCATGGTGTTAAACGTGTATCTGTTTTGCTGTAGATTGCGTACAGCTTTGTTTCACCGGAATGAACTGTGGACATCTCCATAAATGATCGGATGATCAGAGTGATTTACGACGCTAGCATCCGAATGATGGTATTCGACCTAGCAACGGGAGAGTACTTGATGACTCGTACGGGATACTCTTGTGCAACTACAAACCACAATGCAGGCCAATAGGACATACAGCAAACAAAATAGAGCAAAGCAATAGGCGGGTTTCATGATGAACACAACGAGGAGCTTGTAAAACGAACATAGTCCGCACGCGATCAGAATTAGGTCAGGAATAGTTTAAGAAAAGGTATAGATAGAGGCACCGTAGCGCGATCCAGCGCGATAGTGTAGCAACGTGGGCGAGGAAGGCATCGAGCGATCCCATTCAACCTTCCTTCATCACTTCATCGACTACTTCTTCGCAAGAGCCAGAAGGGCCCAGCGACAAGGTGATGGGTACCTTGGGCGCATAATTCGGACTCAGCAGTGTGGGTGAAGGTATCGTCGGCGAAAGAAGATTGCCAGTGTTGTCTGTACACGAACTTCTCGTGAGAGGCTGTCGTGGCACGGGGAGCACGATAGCCGAAGACAAGAACGAGCCACCACGCTTGGTGGTCGGCGAGGAAGGAAGTGAAGGAAGTGGTGCAGTAGGCGGTGGCGCAAGGGGAACAGGGCGACGGATCTCTCGGCGTAGACTGACGATGCTGTCAGAACGCGTCGTACGTGAATCCTGATACTCACCGCCGAGGGGGATTGGCAGCACCACGCACGCTTCCACTTCGTAGTCTACCAAAGAGACTGTTGCTCTCGAATGCCTCGTTCATGCCAACGCTAGCGGCGCGATTGCGAGTAGGAGATGTGATCCCAGTGCGTTGAAGGGCTGCACCTGCGTTTCGGACAGGAGACTTTATGAGAGCCATCGGGCTCACGCCAATATTGATGCTGGAGCGACGTCTGCGCATCCTGGGACGCTCAGCGTTTGTAGGGGCTTCCGCAGCCCACGACTTGGGACATGGACTGGTCGGTCCAGGTGATATCGGGGTCAAGCTCAGCTGACGGTCGACGGGATCGACAGGACTGGATGGAACGGACGTGGACGACGATGGCAACAGAGGTGTAGTGCAGCGCGGCGCAAGGAGACCAGACGAGAAAAAGGCGGAATATGTGGCCATCGTCGAGACAAGTTCAACTTTGCATCCATTTAAATCAATCACTATATTACATAATCGAGGATAGAACCCACGTGGAACGTAACCGACTGCTCGACATGTTCTTCATTGTGAGTGAGCCGTGCTTGCTTGATGGTTCGTGTCGCTGACATGTCGTGTTTCATAGAAAGAGTTGACGCACACGATCCTGTTGCACCCGTCCTACTTTGGCCCGCGGATGCTCCAATTTTTGGAGTCCAAGCTGTACGCGGATGTCGAAGGCACCTGTTCAGGAGCATTTGGGTACATCATCGCCGTCGTTTCTATCCTCGATGTCGGAAAAGGGATGGTCATCAGCGGGAGCGGTCAAGCCGAGTTCATCACGCGGTATCGCGCCATCGTGTTCAAGCCGTTCAAAGGTGAGGTCGTGGATGGCGTCGTCAATAATGTCAACAAGGTGCGTAAATCGGCTACCGTTCTGTATGTCTCGCTGTCCTGAGACCTAGCTATAGATGGGATTCTTCGCGGACGTGGGGCCACTCCAGGTTTTCGTCTCGCATCAAGTATATATCGGCCATCTCTTTATCCCAGCCGCTTACCGCGTCTTTAGCTTATACATCCAGACATGAAGTTCGATCCCAACTCGAATCCACCGTCCTTTGCATCGGAGGATCAGGTGTGACAACTCTCGAACCCATTTTCCGTCATTCACTGGGCCTATGTCAGATCATCGAGAAAAACACGCGCGTGCGACTGAAAATCGTAGGTACCCGTGTCGACGCGACTGAAATTGTGTGTCTTTTATTCGTATCCAATCACTCATGCTCACTCCCAATGTATAGTTTGCCATTGCGACCATTAAGGAAGATCATCTTGGCGTTATAGACTGAATTCTGGGTGCCAGCTTGCTTCTCATTGATATTTAGGGCTATACTCTCACCCGATCGTAGCCTTTGGTAGCTTGCCTCGCTGCGCAGCTTCTGTACGCCATGTTCGGTACTAGTACCATTGCTCCCAATTACGCGGACTGGGGGCCATGCGTAGCCATGCCCGGCGTCGTGCAGAAAAGTAGGTGAATGGGAAGCATCACTTGCTCTTTTTCTCGGTCTACAGTCCGAAGATGAGCCCACGAGTGGAAATACACGCTGTGGATATGCAAGCCCAGTTGCGAAACGTAATTCATTTGCTTGGAACGTCCCACGTATACTAGTAGTGCGACTTGCCTAGAGCCATTTGTCACAGGCGACAGAAAACTCGATCAAGTCAAGATGTTCTGTACGAAACGGCACACACAGTCAGCGATGCGCACACCCGAGCATACGCACACTCGAGCATACAGTGAGTTCAAGTCCAAGAGGGCTGGATTCCTTCGATAGCGACGCATTCCTTGACAAATCAGCAGCCTCGCTAGAACCCTCCCACATGGCAAAAGCTGCATGCTGTACATTCGGACCCCAGCCGCCAAGTTCTCTCGCCCTAGTCCAGACTCCAGTGTCAGGTCTTCAGGGCCCGGGGCTGGGGTGTCTGTGAATACCATTTGAGGTGATTGCGCAAGCGATAAACACAGCCAGACAAAGACACGGACAGGTCGAGCGATCCATATGGTCGATGAGCGCTGGAGGCTCGGAAAGGAATCAACCTCCAGGCAATTCTAGAAAGTAATGTACCCGGCAACACGCACACCGGAGGCCCACCTGACCATTCAGGAAGGCACCCTGGGTAAGTGATCCCACAAGTTCCTGACGGATGACACGTTCGTTGAACACGATACGGCGGGTGCTCAGTCTAAGCTTTGCTTGATCGGGACTCATTCCTTTCTCGATTCTCAGACTAGACCTGTGGCAACCTTCTGGCGTGAGGCACCGTTTCGTCACTGCCTGTGGCGACGACACGGATATCTGATGCCCGGTTCTCTCATAATGATGACCCTTGTTTATACAAGTCGCCAGGCTGGCACAGGTTAGTACGGATCTATTTCCATCCCGGTGCACATTGTCTGCCGAGCCGCCTGACCGTTCTTGTCATATGGTACACACTGGCCATGGGGCGTCCGCTGCCTGCAGCCATCATTTCGTTTCTAATTTAATTATACAGCGCTCCTTCGAGACTCCTATAAAGGCATGAAAGGTATGCACGTACACACCAAACCAGACCTCCATAACCTGCGGATTCCTGGAGAAGTGCGGTCCCGATGTCCCCTATTCTCGCTGCTGCCCTCCTCGGCGTCACGGCCGTTCAGGCTTCGCCGTCCCTCTCGACGAGGCAATCGATCACTGCGCTGACGACGGCACAAATTAACTACTTCACACCCTACACGCACTATGCAAGTACTGGATATTGCGCCCCTGCTCAGACGCTTGCATGGAACTGTGGAGGTGTGTCCGTTTGAGGTATATGTACGGGCGATGTGCGGAATGCTGACTTGCTTACGTTCACCAAGCCAATTGCGAAGCCAATCCTGGCTTTAAGCCTGTCGCTTCCGGTGGTAATGGTGACTCTGTCCAGTACTGTAAGACAATACAACCCGATGCGTGGGGAACATAACTCATGATTGGATGTCTCCGAACGCACAGGGTACGTTGGATATGATCCCAATCTTAGCACTGTGATCGTCGCCCATCAAGGAACGAACCCCCAGAAGATGTAAGATCTAATTTTACCTTTAATCGTCGCGTCTCCTTCTCAAGCTGTCACTTGTCAGGGAGTCCCTCGTCACAGACGCTGATTTCTTCTTGACAAACTTGAATTCCACGCTGTTCCCAGGACTTGGCTCCGACATCGAAGTTCACAGCGGCTTTGCGGCTGAGCAGGCACTGTAAGGCTTTCCCGCCTCACCGCCATCTATCTGATTGCATTGTCATGGCAGCACCGCCACGGATGTACTCGCTGCTGTGGAGCAAACGATGTCAGAGTACAGCACGACGTCCGTCACCTTGGTCGGCCACTCGTTAGGTGAGCATTCACAGCCATCGCGACGAATGGACCGAAGACGACGACGCTCACGCATCCCCCCCTGTCCTTTCAGGCGCGGCTCTCACGCTCCTCGACTCTGTGTATCTCCCTCTTTGGCTGCCCGCGGGCACGACCTTCCAGACCGTCGGATACGGCCTCCCCCGCGTCGGCAACCAAGCGTTCGCCAACTACGTCGACGCGAACCTGCACTTGACGCACATCAACAACGAAAAGGACCCGATCCCGATTTGCCCGGGTATGTTCCTCGGCTTCGTCCATCCCTCTGGGGAGGTCCACATCGAGGCGTCGTCTGGCGAGTGGGCCGCGTGTCCTGGTGAGTCCGTCGTCCCCCGTGACGCGCGTACATGATTGACTGGGACGTGTGTGCGTGTGCGTGTGCGTGTGTGCGTGTGTGTGTGTGGCATCGAACAGGCCAGGACAACCCGAGCACGCAGTGCATCGTCGGTGCCGTACCTGAGATCTGGGACGGCGACCTCAACAACCACGATGGACCTTATAATGGCATTACGATGGGCTGCTGATGAACGCGAGAGACGGTCTCGGGATCGATCCGAGCGTCGACGACGTGTGTACACGACTTGCATGGACCCATTTTTCTTTATTTTATTTTATGTGTGTGTATGTATCATGTCTTGGTTCTTTCATGGACATATATTTTTGGGCTACGTCCGAGCGCTGCCGAGTAAGAGAGCGAGTGCACCGAGTGGACGTCAGTGGCCCATCAAGTTCGCGTAAAGTGACCCCACAGCAGCTTTCCACATGCACGGCATCTCGTGGTGCTGTCGTGAAACAGTCCTCCATGCCTTTGCTCATCGCTCCTCAACACTATAGGCATCGAACGCTTCACCTGCACTCATCTCGCGGATCCACCAAAGAACAAGCATTGTTCATTGCGCCAATAGCACCATCACGACCGCATTCAGACCAATAGAGGACCTAGGGGCACCTATCGCGGCTGAGAACACCAAGAGGCAACATGTGGGACATCACCAGGAAAAAAGGGAAGACCCGCTCCTCGCTGTGCGGGCAAAGCTGAATTCCAGCAGCGCACCATCCAAGAGCGGATGCATGTTTATCCTGATCTCGCAGACTAAAAATGAATGACCGCTGAACGGGTGGTGTACATGACAAGCCACGCCATAAAAAGACCCGCAGTGGGAGTGTCGTTCCCAAGGATGAGAAGTGTAGTTGATGCTGCACGAGGGACTGATGCTATACTCGCACACAATCCCTCGCACGTCGCAGCAAAGCGCAAATAGGCAGGGGAGACCGGCGATGTTTCGTTAGGCTGATCTTCTTATCCTTGCGGGTAAGCAGCGGGTGCCTCTGGGGGACAATCTTCCCACACGCGATTATAGCCTGACTTCAGTATTTTGTGGGGCCGATCACGTGGTTGTCGTATCCGCAAGCCAGAGGGTAATCTTTTTTTCCAACTAGTCGAGACCTGGCTTCGAGCCATTCCTCTCTCTACGCGTGAACGGATACAAGACAGAGATCGCTCTACCGGGAAAGCATGGGCTTCGTCGACGCGAATGGAAAGGTCGGGTGATGAAACACATTCGGATGGGGTATGTCGCGACAGAGGAGTGAAACCACGTCACGTATAGCCTATTATGAAAAGCATCAGCGACGTAACTCTTGTGAAACTGGCGTGTACTCGCACGGCAAGCTGCTTTGTTTCCTCGTAGAGAAGAGATCGAGTAGGAATGTGACGAAAGGCATCGGGACAAGTTCATCACTCTTGGTCCATTTCAGCACCATCCGGCCGTGCATTCTTCCACCATGGCACAGGGCCCAATCCCTGTTCGGCTATCGAGCACTGCACGACACCGTCAGCGTCGTCTTTCATTCGCTCATCGTCTCGACACCCACGGTGATGGTATAAGGCGCCCTGCGTGCCTCGCGCTTGATCACGACCCCCTCCGCGGCCTTGGGCGGACCAGGCTCGTCGTCGTAAAACTCGTCCGCCTCGACGCGCACGCGCACGATCTCGCCCTGGTCGATGTACATGCGATCTGCCGTGGGCGACTCGAGGAGCTCGTGCGCCGACGTGGCTTCCGAGTCTGGTAACCAAAAGTGCGCACGCTCGTTGGGATCGCTGGGGATCAAAGGACGGTGAGGAGAGCAACGACGACGGAGAACGAGAGACGTGGCGCATACAAGACGCAAGGTTGAGGAAGGTATGCGAGAGGGATGTACATGTCGTCGAAGAAGCCGACGCTCACTGGAGGGGGGGTCGTGCGTCTCTGTTCTTGGGGGATGGAGACACGGAAAGACGCACGTCGTATTCCCTCTTCGTCGGAGGACTTGACTTTGGCGAGGATCACCTCGGACGCAAAGGGTCTGAAGACGACCATGCGGAACTCGGCTGCACGGACGCGTCAGAGGAGAGACACGACGGCGGAGAGAGAGTGGCGAGCACCTCTGTACCAGAGACAGCCATCGCCGTATCGCACCTTGCCCTCCCCGACCTCGACGAGGTCGAACACGCATATACACAGGCCGACGTCGTGTAGGACTCTGTTGGCGTACTTTTTGTTGATTGCGTCGGTGATCGCCTGGTGAGCTGGTGCGCCAAAGTTGGCTGGCAGAACGGGGATCGTGTCCTGGGCTCGTCTGTCGTGGTCGGTGCGAGAGACAAAGACACGGTCTACAGTACCTTGACGATGGAAAGCACAAACATGCTCGTGTTGTCTGCGACCGCACTCGGTGGCGTTTGCCATTCCCCAGCCACGTGATTCACTCCAGAAAAAACTCTCTCCTCGACCCAGCTGGTGGGTTTGTTTCCATCAGACACGATGACGGCCCCGCCAGCGACCACGACGAGCAGCGCGTCGTCGCCACCGAGTCTCCTCCCCGCAAAATCATGGCAGCACTTCGTCGCCGGCGGGTGAGTCCTCCTCGCCGCGCCCACCGTGTCGCCAGAACTCATCGCGTTCGTCACCCAGTCTTGGCGGCATGTGCGGTGCCATCGTGACGAGCCCGTTCGACGTCGTCAAGACGCGTCTTCAATCCAGCCTCTTCAGAGAAAAACATGCCTCTGTCGGCATCGTCGGCGGTGGGGTAGCGACCCTCCCGCATCGCTCTGGCGGCCTGCTCTGGCACTTCGTGGAGACCGGCCACATTCTTCGGTACGTATCCTCCTTCCTTCATCTCGTCCAGACCCTCATCCACACTCCGTGCGCGCGTGTGTGTATATATGTATTTTTGCACGCAGCGACATCTACGTCAACGAGTCCCCCCGTGCGCTGTTCAAAGGCCTCGGTCCGACGCTCGTCGGCGTCGTCCCCGCCCGCTCGATCCACTTCTTCACCTACGGCAACGGCAAGCAGGTCATCGCCAACCGCTTTTACGACGGACAAGAAAACGGATACGTCCACCTCGCCGCCGCCGCCATCGCAGGCATCGTCACCGGCACGGCCACCAACCCCATCTGGGTCGTCAAAACGCGGCTACAGCTCGTCCAGGAGCGCAGGCTGCACGCTGCATCGTCCACGTCGGGCGTCGCCTCGGACGCGACACCACGGCCCGCAGCGCGCATCGTCGGCGGGAGCTACGCCATGATCAAGCAGATCTTCAGGGAAGAGGGCGTGCGTGGATTCTACAAGGGTCTCAGCGCGAGCTATCTCGGCGTCACCGAGGGCACCATCCAGTGGGTCCTCTACGAGCGACTCAAGCGGCTCTCTGCAGACACGCATGGTCGGGGCGGTGTCGCGGAGTGGTTCGGGATGCTTGGAAGCGCGGGGGTCGCCAAGTGCGTGGCGAGCCTGATCACGTATCCTCACGAGGTGCGTCTCGAGCGATGGTGTCGTATAGGTGCTGTTCTCACAACGTTCTCTACGGCGTACAGGTACTGCGGACGCGGCTACGACAGCCGCGCGTGAATGGGGTCCTCAAGTACACCGGTCTTTGGCAAACCTTGCGGACGGTCATCGCAGAAGAGGGCGCGCGATCATTGTACGGAGGACTCAGCGCTCACCTCATGCGTGTCGTACCGAACGCGGCGGTCATGTACTCAATATATGAAGGCGTTCTCCGCTGGGGTTAATGCTTTTGCCCACGCCCTACATCTGGACTCTGGTGCTGACATTATCTAGACCTATCTTATCTTCACGTTAATGCGACCCTTTAGTGCTCTCCACTCTAGGTATATTGTCTTGCTTATTACGCTATCATTGCACCTTGCACCTGTACTGTAGCCCACATGCACCGTTACCCGCAATACTACACCACTCCGACGTCTCGTCAGCGTCATCGTATAGCCTCGATCGCGCGCCCCACCCGCAACACTAGTGCGTCCATTCCCCACTGCCCCACAATGCTCACCCCCACGGGCCATCCGTCGTCGCCCAAACCCGCAGGGACGCCCAACGCAGGCAGCCCAGCGAGAGACGCAGGGACAGTCATCACGTCTTGCAAGTACGTGTCCACGCTCGACGTCTCGCTCCCCTCCTCGCTGCTGCTACTGCCGTCCTGTGCTCGTTCGCCCACAAGACGGGGCGCGGTGCGGATCGCTGAAGGGTGGAGCAGCACGTCGACGCCGTCCGTGCGTGGGGGAGCAGGCCGCGCTCGATGCACACACGCATGCCGAAAGACGGCGTCAAAGTCGGCCGTGACGTGCGCACGCACGCGCTGGGCCTGCAAAAAGTAGTTGTCGAACGCGCTGTGTCCCACGTTGAGAACGATGCGATCCGGTTCCACGACGGACGTGTGTCGGCAGGGCAACTCACTCGGCAGTCAGGGCGTACGTCCCCAGCAGAATACGTTTCTGCACTTCCCGACCGAACCCGGCAGAACGCGAGTGGGCGTACACGTCGCTTGGTTTCGAGCGGGGGGCTCCATGGGGAAGCGGAACGCGGAGACCTGTCGGCGACGGCAACAGTAAGCGTCGTCTCTATCCCCCGTCGTGCCAAACAGAACGAACCGTACTGAATCCCGTCGTACCGCGCAAGGTTGCTAGAGGCTTCGGCACTCGTGATGACGTAGTACGCGCTCAGGGCATATTGCGTCGCTGGGAGGGAGACAGGGTGGACGGACGCCCCGGCATCCTTGAGGCGTCTGCTGATGGTGCGCAGAGAGCTGGTAATGCTAGATTCCAGCTCGAGAGGGAAATATTCCTACAAGTTGAACACCATGGAATGGAGTCAAGTGACCAAGATCTTGGAACAAGAACTACCTGAGGTATGCCAATCCTGAGGCCGTCGAGCGTGTTCGCTCCAACGCCGGAGAGGAACGAGTCTGTGATCGAGTTTGCCTTGTGCCTGAGTTCAGGTGATGCAGCGGTCGGATCGCGTGCGTCGTATACCGAAATCACGTCTGGATATTACTCGTGAGCACAAAAAAAAGTTTGAACAGAGCTCGACACGCACCAAACACCTCCTCGACAGTATCCACAGACCTGGCAAACACGCCGACACAGTCGAGGCTGTCTGCGAACGAAACGACGCCCCACCTAAGTTCCTTGAGCGCCCATCACGGAAAGGTAGCGTAGGGCTGTGTACCGACCTACTTATGAGACCGTAGGAAGGCTTGAGACCAACGACGCCGCAGTACGAAGCGGGCAGCCTCACGGATCCACCCGTGTCTGTCCCCAAAGCGCTTGGAGTGGCATGGGGCGTCAGCGCGACGACGACGACCTCGAGGGACACAGTGCGACTACATACGCGGTACACATACCGGCAGCAACGCTCGCGGCGCTCCCGCCCGAGCTCCCGCCCGCACACCTACGCGCGACGACGTCACGCGCGTCAGCAGGCTGGAACGGGTTCACGACGGGCCCGTGTACGGAGTGGACGTTGAGAGATCTGTGCCAAGGAAGGGGGGGGGGAGGGGGAAGGGGGTCAAGTCATAGTCTCGGCGCGCGCCTCGTTGGGCTATCTGGGGGACGTACCCCATGCCAAACTCGTCGCAGTTGGCTTTCCCGATGATGTGTGCGCCGGCGTCGCGGAGGAGTTGTACGGCGGTCGCGTCGAACGGGGAGGTGTACTCTGCGCGCGCGACCGTGACCCTCCCGAGTCTGACCTGGGACGCAAGGAAGGAGACGCACCGGCTAGCATGGCGGAGGCACACGTCGTAGGAAGGGTGGAGGTGCAGATGTTGTCCTTGACCGCGAGCGTCATTCCGTGGAGCGCTCCATCGCGGCGAGCGGGACGGGGCGTCTCGGAGATGTGAACGAGCGCGTTGACGGTGTCGTTGAGGTGTCGAATGTCCTGGATCGTAGAAACGGCGCGTCTTTGAGCGGCGGTGTGTGTCGACCGCCCGAGTATGTGACGGTGCCATCGCGGACGCATGACAGAGAGAAGGAAATGGCGATTACTTGGGCTCATTGACACACTTCCTACCAGGTACCTATCGAACGCAGGACGTCGGACAACGCGCACAAGTGCAGGTCGCGCGCGTCTCTGCGGCGGCGAGGAAACGCGCTACTACAGCCTAAATCTTTTTTCACTCGCCAGAGACCGAGAGTGGTTGCGGGAACACCTTGCCAACTGGACAGGACATGTACCGGTGGCTTCTGTGCTTCACTCGGTACTCGACCTGGGGGCGGGGTGAACGTTATAGTCACAGTGACGATGATCATGTAATGCTACAAGGTATGGGGTCGATACTAGGGTAGTGTGTCTGACAACCTCGACTGCTTCAGGCAACGGTACGACGACGAATGCCAGTGCCATTACACAAACAGCACATGGTCGAGCGCCGTAGGTTTGTGTCTACGCAGTCAACCAAGTCAGCGCGCTGCATAAGATTGGAAAAACGAACGGCGTCGCACCGTGGACCGACGGGGGTATACATAACCTCGAGTTCGTACGAGCATCCCTCTACGAATCTCGTCGTTCTTGCCGTCCTATTCCGGGTGCGTTGCTCGTTGAAATGCAATTCCTGATGGAGGTCGTTCGCCCACAGGTCGAGAGTGTGCCAAAACGAACGTTGTCGCATTTCTGCGAGTTGCCTGTCAACGAAATAGCTGATGTTTTCCGTCGTGCAGCTTCCTGCTTGAAAGCTTCGGAGATTTAGGACGGCCCGTTGTCCAGCGACAACAAGTAGCGGGAACGAGAATCTAGGAGGACATGCAATAGGAGAGCGTACGAAATAGAACCCATCGCTGTAACTCACCCTATATGCATATTATTTTTCGGCTTCTGCGTGGTTGTTCATTAAGTATACAAACACCTAGTTTGGGATCTCTTACGTCCAGATATGTAGTCCTGACATAGCACTCAGCAAAGACGCACGGACAAGTAGCACCAGAACACTCACGTGCACAACACAATAAGTGCATCATGAAATATGTTGACCTGCGCAAAATTAGGCATGATCCAGCTGGAATGAAGCTCGAGATACTTTACCAGGTAAAACAGTGCGGCTGGACGATGAATAGATTTTTTGCATCAAGTTCAATGAGTGACTGTGTGTACTCACCGTCGCGAAAAAGGAGACGAAGGAGTGGTGAGTGCTGAAGTTGTTGCGATGTTTTGCAAAGCCCGTGTAGATAATATGCCATGACGGCGAACACGCCCGTATCCAGTAAGTATCTGCGCTACACGTTAGCGTCACACATGGTGGTTGTCCGGCATGAATAATTCACGATATAAGACCTAGTAGCCACTACAAGTCAAGGAGCAACGTCAGATCATAGGCTATCTAGTTTAAAAAAAAACAACAGCGAACTTACCGCGCGCGATTCTATGAGTCAGACGAGTGCATAATCAGGAACGTAGTTGAACGATAAAGATATAACCCACCAGGAGGGTAGGCGACGCAGACCCCCGTCTCATCCAGATACTGGAAATCAAAGGCTACAGATTTCAGCTGCATGCCCCTCGAGGGATCAGTCACGTCACGTACAAACAAGGTATCTGAGCATGACGTAGAGCATGTGCCCGCAGAACACCAACACATATAAAACATAGGCAAACACCAAGGAAACCGCAACATAGTAGCTGCATTTCCAGAGTGACCATGCACGCAGCAGAAGTAAGGCTATGATTGAGCGTCAGAGGATAGCTGGAAGTAGAGTCTGCTAGGATGGACTCACTGCGAATTGTTTCCGATGAAAGAATTAGCAAGAGTGACTGGAACCATTGAAAATATGTACAAAACTATGGTGAGCTCGAGGTCAGTGCGAACGCATGTACAAGCGAAACAGACGGATACGAGTACCTTTCGTGAGCCGTCACTCAGCGTTCCCAGCTCCTCAAGCACGAAGAAAGATAGCCCGATCAAGGTCCCATAGCGATTGAGCAGAAACGCGATCTTCACGGTGGTCCATGGAGTGCGCCAAATATACTCTACCTTTTGATGGCTCGGAAACCCATCTCATGAAGGAAGAAAGGACACACCTCGAGATCGAGAGTAAGGAAATAATCGTAAGTGAGCACCGTGTAGCCTACTATAGCTAAGAATCTTGATCGTTCAGTTGACACATGGTCAAAAAAATTGCAAAGTTCGTGAGCACACTCACTGTCGAGTTGACAGCTCACTTAGGAACTGCGAGGGTGCCGACATGGGACTGAGAAAGACCAACGACCACCAGCCAGGGTTCAGCTCTGCGCCATAGCGGCATGAGCAGCGGGGAACCCTATAGCCGCTTATAGTAGTCGTTGCAACCCTGAGATCGGTGGACTTGTGATGTAAAAACAGAAGGGTCCTAGTAAAACATGGTATCAAGAGATGGGCATTTCTCTCAGCCATCCGCTCAACTTATATTACTCTGCAGCGGCAGCGTTTGACTGCGTCCAAGTCAGAAATGACGGGTGTAGCAAAATTTCGTCAAGTGACGGTGCATCCAAGTGATGAGCTGCTGAAAACACCTCCGCTGAACGGCATATACTTGTACCATACCATACGCGGGACCGTGAAATATGTATTAATCTAGTTAGTCAGATCAAAACGAGATTAGATTGCTACCACTTCGCAACAAGCCTCCGCACGTAGGTTCCCTCTAAGAGTTGCCAGGATCCCAGTGATGGCGTCTGTAGAGCTGCGAGCGGGATCGGTCGTCAGGGTACATGGAAGTAGGGGCGAGAGCGACGGACCAAAAGTTGAGAATCAGCGTAGGAATCGATCGTCGGCTGGGGAGAAGCCGGCCGCTCAGGTGTGTTGTAAGCGACTGGACCGCCATTACATCAAAAGGCAGCGAACACTGAATGTGTAGCATTCAGCATCCTAGGCGGTGGTCATAAGTGACTAGTAAGCTGGTATAGGCTTACATGTGCGCAATCTCGAAAAGCCGAGCCGCAAGACTGCTGCAACCGCGAGCGTTCCACGTCCAATGCTATGTTTGTATACTGCTGAGTTGAGTAAAAACCTATAGTAGTAACTTTCAGATTGAAAAAGGTATGGCTGCAGGAAAAAAGTAAATGTGTCTACAACATTGTCATTGGGATAATGTTATAGACATCTGTACTTTTTTCCCACAACCATAGCCTAGTGACAATGATTATCTAATACAGATCAACTTGAGCACTACGAGTAGAGGTGATATGGATCCTAGACACCCGACAATCAAAGCCCTACATGGATGAATGGAACCCACTCAGTAAATGACACCCTGCGATCTCGAAGGTCCCCAATTGCTTCATGCAGTGCGCGTGCAGCCTCCCGATAATCTGGTCTTCCACCGTCTCGAAAGAGTTGCATGTATACCGCCCTCGCCACATCAGGTGCAAGCTCATCACTGATCGACCACATCGTACCGACGACTCCTCTGTAACCCGCAAACAACATCCCTGCAGCCATGTGGATCGCCTCGTCAGAGAGATCCTTCTCACCCATCGCTGTCTGACATGCAGAGAGAAATGCAAGCCCACTATGGGGACGTGACAATGCAGTCATGTCACGCAGCCTCAGACGGCGGCCATGGGCGAGACAAAGCCCACTATCTGCACCGTCTTGGACTCCGTGGCAAGCAAAATGGACCCAGTCTGACTCTTTCATCAGACCAAGTACTTCTTCGACTGTTCCTTCAGAGGGCTCCAGGAGGACGGATGCTGAATGACTGATCGCATCTTTGATGCGTTCCAACTCGATGCGGACACCTGGAAGTAGACCATGGCCGTCTGAAGACGGTTGGCGGACGGCAAGGATGCGGAGATCACTCCTAGTAGGTTCTATCTCAGAATTAGGCGATCTCAAAAGACTGCTGAGAGTGGGGACGTATGATGAGACGACGAAGTCAAACACTTTGTGGCCAGGTTCTAAATACTGTTTGTCATATAAGCCGGCTGCATGAATAGGAAGGAATGCGAGTGGGCCAGTGGGGCACCAAAAGATGCGTGGTAGTTCCCCAGGCGTCTGCTCGCGGATACGGGTGAGTGGACCAACTATCAATCCGAGTAATGACACGTACTGAGACAGCCATCTGATCTAAAACTGGTTTCACGATGCCTTTCCACAGGGGGGATAAAATAGTCTCCCAGCTAATCCCCTCTTGCGGTACAAGTATGGCCTTTCTTGCATGACGAACAAAGTTCTTGAGGATGTTCTGGAGATTAACGGATTGCTTAAGAGGGAAGTTGGGGAGCGGGACATGAATGACACGATCCACGTCAGCGAGAACAATCAGTGCGTCGCAGCGACTCTCTGCAGCATTGAGTATGACAACCGGTCCAGAGTGCGCTGCAGCACGGAGGTGAGAAAACTGTTTGCGTAGTAGGAACTGACTGAACCCTGGCAAACGGCGAATCTCGTGGAGTAGTCGATCTCGCTCGATCGCAAGCGCACGGTGCTTGTCAGCCTCTTGGCGCAAGGACATCGTCACGTGACGTGGTACATCTTGAGCCTGTTCCAAGAGTGGAGAGAGTGATCTTTCGCGAGCAGCACCTGCAGACTCCAAGGCAGCAGAGATTTCACGAAGTCGGCGAGCATACTTTGGATGAGTGGACGACAAGTCTTCATGAGAGGTACGAAGTTGGAAGAGTTCCCCCCAAACAATCGAGCGTCCTTGCTCGAGCCACTCCACAGCAGTTTCCGGGAATCCTGAGTCCACAGCCGCAGCTGCAGCCTCCCGGACAACATCAGCACCTCGACTAAGCTCCTCATAACGGTGTGAGAGAGAAAGGCCAATCCACGCGAGTTGAGGAAGGAGGGAAATGGCAACAGAATATGCACGTAGGAGAGTGTGATGACAGACATAGCGAGCACATGATATCCATTCCCGGGATGCTTCAAAGCGAATATAGATGGGGCCAACGGGGGATGAAGCAGCATGGGAATATAGAGAAATTGCTTGCTCAAGGCTATTAAGCTGCCCGAGGTATCTGAAAGACATGACAAGGGAGTTGGCGAGGTTGATAAGACGGCTAGGCTTGTCAGGGTGATCGGAAGGAGTAAGGTCGACAGCATCCCTCTGTGTCGAAATGGCATCCTCGAGGTCACCAAGCTCTCTAAAGCGCTCAAAACGAGCAAGGAGGGAATGGAAGAGGCTGTTAAGATGGGCAGGTCTGTGAGGATGATCAGCAGGGGTGAGGTTGACAGCATCCCTCTGTGCCGAAATGGCATCCTCGAGGTCACGAAGCTCCCCGAGGCGTTTAAAACGAGCTCTGAAGGAGTGGCCGAGGTTGCTAAGATAGCCAGGCTTGTCAGGGTGATCAGGAGGGGTGAGGTTGATAGCATCCCTCTGTGTCGAAATGGCGTCTTCGAGATCATGAAGCTTCCCGAGGAACAGAAAACGAGTTCCGAAGCAATTGCTGAGGCTGCTAAGATGGCCAGGCTTGTCAGGGTGATCAGGAGGGGTGAGATCGACAGCATTCCTTTGTGTCGAAATGGCGTCCTCAAGATCGTGAAGCTCCCCGAAGCGCTGAAAACGAACGAGGAAGGAGTCACCAAGGGAGTTAATATAGACCGACTTGTCAGGGTCATCAGGAGGAATGAGGTCGACAGCATCCCTCTGAGTCGAAATGGCGTCCTCGAGATCACCAAGCTCCCCTAGGCGATAAAAACGAGTTCTGAAACAGCAGGCGAGGCTGTGAAGACAGTTGAGCTTGTCAGGGTGACCAGGAGGAGTGAGATTGATAGCATCCCTCTGTATCGAAATGGCATCCTCGAGATCACGAAGCTCCCCAATGCGCTCAAAACGAACGAGGAAGGAGACACCGAGGCCGTGAAGACACATGCGCATGTGAGGGTGATTAGGAGGAATGATGTCGACAGCATCCCTCTGTCTCGAAATGGCGTCTTCGAGATTACGAAGCTCCCCTAGGCGCTGAAAACGAATTCTGAGGAAGGTGGCGAGGTTGCTAAGACGGCCAGATTTGCTAGAGTGACCAGGAGGAGTGAGGTTGACAACATCCCTCTGTGCCGAAATGGCGTCCTCGAGATCACAGAGTTCCCCGAGGCGCTCGAATCGATGGAATAACGCCATACCTAGAGCTCCTAATCTCGGGCAATACCAGTCCTCCCCAATCGAAGTCAACCTCACTGATTCCTTCAAGATTCTGATTCCCCCCTCCAGGGCTGCTAAATCACCAGATTGCTTGAAGATTTCCAACAGCTCCACACTGAGATCGTCTAGGTCCTCAGCCGTCATGTCCTGCCTCGCTCTTGATTGGCCATCCTGCTCCACGAGGCCCATTCTGTGTTCGCGATGCAATTGCCACATTAATGTCGCAGCTCGTGTTTCATGACTGTCTGTACCACTCAGCTCCAGAGCCTCGTCTAGCAATCCCTCCACGAGTGCGTCTCCTACATCATCCCTCGCTCGCTGTAGTTGTATTAAATGCACTGCAGCCAGATGAATCAATGTAGAAGGTCGATCAGGGTGCCCGACAGGACGCGCAGCCAGGGCATCGCCATACAATCGAAGAGGGACGTCCAGGGAAACGTCCGTGTCGAGCTGGCAGAGTATCAGGTTCGCCATCGCCAGATTGCACTGAGCAGCTGCACGGCAGGGATGGCCCATCGGGCATATATCGAGTGCCTGCTCGAACTTTTTAATAGAACGTTCCAGATCTCGTTTCTCCCCGTGAATTCTGTAATATGAGAGAAGGTTACGACCATTGTTTGTTGCGTCTTCTAGGTCCTTTCGCGATTGTGGGGTCGACTGGGATGTATCCAGATCAATGAGGTTGGCGTCGACATGGGTCCTACTTACACACTGCACTCCAGGGGCCGTCCACCCAGATGAATTATTTCCATCAAGCTTCCGTCGTTCGATGGTTACCAATATGGTTGAACACGGTGACACAACGTCCCCGTCCTTTGGAAGGAACCTGAATGCTGTCGATTCATAAGTATCCGGACTCTTGTCTACAACTGGTCATCACTCACGAACGCCTTTTGCACTGTGGTCCAACAGTTCTTCCACAGTCGTCGCCAACTCTCGCAGTTTCTCTCCAGCGCCCAATGTCGGCTGGAATTCGAACGATGCAAATACCTCAAGACGTACAGTGACCGACAGATCCGACGGTCTATAAACTCCATCTTAGCTATTGGCAGCAGAGAAGGAGATCTTACATTGGTATTAGGCCACTCCATTCGACAACATCATCTCCGGCTGACGAAGATTTATTTACTGTTTTCCATTCGAGGCCATTATGGTGCACCAGAGCCGAGAAGCCAGCAGGAAGTCGTCTGAGGCCTAGTGCGACGTCTGTCACTCGTATCCCTACCCTGTCGTCAGTCGGGACACCGTAGCAAGTCAGTTTCTTACTCGTAATAATCATCTCTTCCTTCTCGTCCATAGATCCCGCGGGAGAGAGTACGTGCTGTAGTTGACCCTCAGATCCAGAAACTACGTCCTGGCCGTGAGCAGTATTTTAAAACAGTAGAGAAACGTGCGTACTTGTCATGGTTACTTCTTCATTCTTGTTTGCAGGTCCAGATGAAAAGGACTCATGTTGTAGCTGGTCCCCAGATCCAGCTATTCCCTCCGGGTTTGATTCCTGCCCCACACATTCGGAGTGGTCAGCAATGACAGGCGGTCGCGGGTCATCCTGCAGACATCTCAATGCATAGACTAGGAGTAACATATGCAAGCCCACAGTGGAGACACTCGACAGTCTGTTTCCAGCACTCAAGCAGCAGCCCATTGTCAGTAATAGCGGGAAAACGAGGGATAGAGGTATGCTGCGAAGCACCAGCTGAAGCGCTTTTTCAAGTACACTCAGTTCCACAGCAACACAGCAGATCCACTTCAATGGCAGTGTTTGATTGCACAGGAAATGCATGGTAGGTTGAAATGCGGCTTTTGCACCGGGACCTACGTAGGCAGTGCTTGTGTCGGTGCCTGGTGTAATATCAATCATGTACTGCACGGAAGAGACGGGGAGGAAAGTTTAAATGATGGGTAAGATGAGATTGCATGTCAACGGCGTCAGATGGTCCCGGTGCATGTTTCCAACAGTTGTTGTAGTCGCCGTGTTGGTGACATGCTGAGACTACGAGATAACAGACAAACACAAGCTTCGCTCATAGATCTTGCTTGTAGTTCGACTACCTCTACGATCTGGTAGCTACTAATCTCGCATGACGTCCCGAACCATTCTGATCGGCTTTGGAGTGGACGTCGACGCTGTCTCTGGCTGGTACTCATTCCTCTGGATCTATCAGTGTATGATCTGATCATTTCCAGGCTTGGTTCTTATGGAGGCGAGGACTCCCGCCTTGATATTTCCCGAGTGCGTCGGTTCTCGTAGGTCATTTGTCATGGGTCCCCCTTAGTAGATGTAACATGGCAGGGCATGTTTGCTGGAGAAGTAGGCGTGCCCAGACTTCTCAAGCTCTTCAAAAAGTATGGGATCACGACGACGTGGTTCATTCCTGGTCAGTGCATTATGTATCATCTCGTGCCTATCCCACATGTCGAGCATTCAGGACATAGCTTGGAGACCTTCCCGAAGGAGATGGCAGCTGTGCGTGACGCTGGACATGAAATGCAAGTCAGCGAATATGCTTCCGCGCGTTTTATTGACGTTCCATGATTAGTGGACTTCACGGGTACTCCCACGAGGTGAGTATACCCAGGGTGCCACGATCTCGATTAATTTTCTTGTCTTACCCTACAGAATCCGACTGCAATGTCGTTTGAACAGCAACGAGACGTTCTGGACTATGCCTATAAGCTCCTCACGGAATTTAACAATGGAAAGCCGCCGAAAGGAAGTGTAGCGCCTTGGTGGGAAATAAGTAAGGAAGGAACTGCACTGCTTCTCGAGAAGGGTATTGAATACGGTTCGAGAACGACCATTTTACATGCGCCAGCCAATTTCTGATATTTTTTTCATTGCCTTAGACCATTCGAGCATGGCTCACGAGTAAGTTCGGGTCTCTCACGAGACCGTAACACAAGACCGAGCATACCTACATAGCTCTCAAGCTTACTATCTGCGGGACGACGATCACTGGACCAAGATCGACTACTCAAGAAAAGCAGAGACCTGGATGAAACCGCTCACGAAAGGGAATGAAACTGGCATTGTTGAGATCCCCGCAAATTGGTGCGTCCTGGTGCTATAAATTTTTTAAGACGCCCGTCTCTTCTACCATATGTTCCAGGTACTTGGATGATTTGCCCCCAATGATGTGAGTGAAACCACCTGGAAGGGTCCCCTCGGCGAACTGCGATTTTCTTGCCATAGGTTCATTAAATCCAGTCCGAACTCGCATGGATGGGTACGTATATATCGACAGAGTCAGATCTCTCTCGCGTTCTGACCAGGTCATGCCGCCAGGTCAACGCACGAGATGTAGAGCAGCTCTGGAAGGACACGTTCACATACCTGTACAAGTCAGATATTCTTCCACTTTTTGTCTCCGACTCTGCCACTCACCTCCAGATAGGGAAGAGGAAAGTTTCATCTTCCCGATCACAATTCATCCCGACGTGAGTGGGTAAGAAGAAGTCCCGTCCGATGGTGGAAGCGCGTCGACGCTGACATGTGATCGACAGCCGTCCACACGTGCTTTTGATGCTGGTAAGGCTCTCGCCAAGCTCCCCGCTGCGCCCTCTCACATGCGAGGTTCAGGAACGCTTCATCGAATGGATCAACACACACGCCGACGTGAAATGGGCGACGCTACAGGACATGTCCGAGGAATTTCGGTCCAGAGTAGACCCTCCCGCAGGTGCCCAGATGCCGCAGGGCTTCGTGCCAAAGAAGACAGTCGACCGAAGTGTGTGAGATCGACCTTGTGTAGGATAGTTGGCAGAGTAGGAGCTTGACTGAACGACGTGAAAGCTGAAGCGGACACCTCTCACGCGTGACTCGCACGGGGACGGGACAGGCGGAGAGGCCGAAATGTGAGACTTCGAGCAGTGTACAGGTGCCAAGTGCGTGTCACCGGATGGCAAGACACTAGGAGGTGGGACCAGCTCATGGAGATCGCCAAAGTCCTGTCTGGAGAAGGCTCTCCCGTTCTCCACTTACTCTGATGGCCAAAGTCTCGTTCGCCTGATCTCGGAGAATGCGCGCGGGACGGGACAAGGAAAACGTCCACAACATGACATTTGCTATGATCATGTAAATAAGAATAAAGTGGCCATCACCGTGATATGCAAACGGTTCCACAGGTTCCATATATACAACCCCAGCGAGCAGACCTTGGAAGATGTTGTGTCCGGTACATGAAGTCAGATATGCCCCCGGTATCAAACAATGACAGATGAAGAATAGGCGGAACTGGAGTAAGAAAGGAGTGGGAGTGGATGATGATGCGCAGACGGCGTGCGCAGCGTCAACGACATCGTCAGCTGGTCCCGAGTCGTATGACACCAGAAGGCGGCCTAGAACACCATGGCGAACCCAACTGCAGCAAGCCCCAACACGAGTCCGGCGTGCAAGGCAACGTTCGAAGTACCGAACATCGTCGCTGCGCCGTTTGTTCCTGCAGTAGACGTCGTGCTCGGCGCCACAGACACGTTCGAAGTGGCATAGACGACGCTGAGGGTGGGCGTGCCCGAGGACGCTGCGGTCTGGAGAGGCGAACCGGGGGTGATCGACAGGGAAGACGTAAGACCTCCGACAGTTCCGTTGGCGGTTGAAGGCATGCTGGAGGGCTGAGAAGAAGATCCATTGACGAGGGAGCCGATTCCCCATGGGATCTTCTCGCCGTCAGGTTGGGTGGACTGGGAAGGGGGAACGATGTCGTTGGCTGAATCTGTGATCGTGAAACGCCCGGTCCAAGTCTTGTTCGAGGTGGATGGGGACGAGAACTGATAAAAGTAGATGGCCGAATGAGGGGAAACCTATGTGTTTTTGAAACATCGAGCACGTGAGCATCGACAGACGGGCAATCAGGGTTAGAAACGAGTGTTGCCACTGACCAGCGGACATGTGTATGTGTACGTGTTCTTGTTGGGGTCGGTTCCGTCAACGGTTGCAACGGCTATAATGGAATCGAGTGATAGTATTCACAACGGAAACGTGGTCCCGCAGGGAATGAGTTAGACGTACTAGTCAAGAAAATCATGTTGAGGTTGTCCCCGGTCATGAGGTCAATTTCCATAGTGCCCCAACCACCAGTTTTGTCGGGCTCCCAACCAATGTCGCATGGTCGCCCTTGGACGAAGACGTCGCCTGGACCGGGGTTGTTAGGGTTGGGATCGGCGCGAACGGAAATGACAGCAGCAGCAAGGAAGATTAAAGCGGGGGTGACTGCGGCGAACATTCTTAGACTGTATTCTTACGACACGGGACCGGTCTAAAAAAGCAACGGAGTGTCGATCACGGTCAATGTACTGAGGGTCCAGGAAGGCTCACTTTGCAAGGAGCGAATGCAAGGAATGACTGGAAGGATGTGAGATGCAGACCGCTCAGTTTTTGATAGTTGGATGAGGCGATGCGTCAAGTCCGAAACTGCAACAGTCGCGTTCTTGTTTGGACTGATTTCACTTCTGACGGGCACACCAGCTCTGACACGGCTCACAACGAAAGAAACACGCTATCGCTATTCCACCAAGGGTGTACATGTATGTTTCGGAAGAGGTCAGCTGCGTTCGTGGAATCGTGACTCGGTCAGCAATGTGTGCAACACATTCATTTCATGTTGACGCGAAAAAGTCTCAGCGGAGAAAAATGTAGCACTGTGCCCCCAGACTGTCCGTCACTACTGCACACATGTCAACATCATTCGTCGTGCGAATGTATCTAGGAAAGCGAGGTCACAAGGACAGGGTATAAATCAGACGCTACGGAAAACTCACCTCAGCAGCCAAGCGGGTCCACTCCGTCAAAGCTCTCGCATATTCATCCTTCCCTTCATCCACAGGCCTATCCGGCGCCCAAAGCATGAAGCTGGTGAACGTCGACAAGGGCACCAATTTTCTGGCTTGCGGTGATGAATTGACGTCCGACTCTGGACCGTACTCTCCATCCTCCCCTCCCTCGAGTTCATCCATGGCATCGTTCCTTGCCACTCGTTTCGATCTGCCCGCTGCCGCCCGCGCTTTTGACTTTGGCTCGGCTTTTCGTGACAAGCGCACCGAAGTCATTTCTGCGTCCCCCTCGTCTTCCACCTTCGAGCCTGGTGCTCGTAGAACGAGCCCACCATATCCACTTGGTATATTCACCGCCTGCCCATACATCTGCCGCCCCCGAAACGCAGCTACGACACGTTCGACATGACGTCTCGACGCGGGCATGTTGGCACCGGTCGGTCTGGACGAGTCGTCGCACAGCACGGCAGGCTGTGTTTCCGAGTCCAAGTCCATTCCCGCAGCAGTGTCCATCAGGACGTGCGTAGCCTTTACTTGCTCCACCTGCTCTACCGCTTCCACGGAAGCTGCTGACGCGTCTCCGCACTGGCTTTCGGGATATGGATCTCCGATAGAGGTGGTGGATGACACCGCTGTGAGACTGCTCCGTGTTTCGCTCAGTCCGGAGGTCGACGTGCTTGCCACGAGGGTGGCAGAACTCGAAGCGCGCAGAGACAGGGCAGCCAACGGAGAAGGTGCAGGCTTTGGACGGAAGTAGCGGGAAACGGGAGCAGGTCCGGTGTAGGATATGTGGAAGGGCATCAAGGAGGGCGTACAGACCGGAAGGAGTTTTCCATCAGTCACCACAGCAATTTCGAGCGACATGGTCAGTAAGAAGACGCGTTGGTCACGTGCACTGCGTTTACTGGATGCACAGCCACAGATTGAGAGAGATCGCTGATTAGGCTCCGGCTATGGCGACAGCGTCCCTCAAAGGTGATAATTTTGAAAAGTCGACAGACGTCAGTAAGTGACGATTCTGATCTATCATGTGCAAAGGAAATGTTTCCTTTCAGTACGAATTACACACTGGCTCTAATGCAAAAATCTGTGGTTCTGTCCGTTCTCTTACAAGGCGTATGTGTCTACTCAAGGGGTGTCCCTAGGCTGCTCGTAGACCAGGGACAACTCGTGCACGCTCAAACGCCGTCTCTCGTCATCTAGAATGGCGCCGAGATCAGTCGTAAGTTCTAGTACGGACTCTGCGGGCTCAGCTGCCATGATCATGTTCAGGATCATTCGAGGGGTCTGGTCGTTCGACACAGTGAGTTACTTGCGGTCCATACCATATAAAAATACAAGTGCCACGCACTAGAATGGAGGGTACCGCCAGCAGCCATCTGCGATAGAAATGATCCATAGGGAGCTGCCAGAATCCACACAAAGACACTCACGGTAGAAACGCGTTGATGACGGCTTGATTCAAGAGAAAATAGATGCAGGACATCGATACTACGCCTGACGAGAGTACGAGTCGTCACGGGCACCGCTAGCAAAAGTGCACAAAACCTACCGATCACAACGCCAAATACAACGATCCCATCTCGGACTACGACGGTGACGAGCTTGCTGCGCCTAGCGACAGGATGCAAGAGGACCTTTCCACGATATATCAGAGAAAATAAAACGCTCTGCGAGACCATAATGCCAATCCCTAAACATATAGTTGTTGGTGGAGTGTGGAATATAAGGCAGGTACCATCTACTTCAGACTTTGGGACTGGGATTGACTGGACCAGGATCGTCGTCACGGTCTCGATGAGTACAACTGCGATCGCGATTGCAATGTACGGACGTTGTCGTCGATATACTGCCCATACTAACAGTGTCGTTTCAATGAGACTCTGGACTGGAAGTAGATAGTAGCGTCCGACTTACTTCGAAGGAAGAGAATCGCATCCAAGCACAGCTGCAAGCACTGGAAGGAGACGGCTTCAACAACGAATAAAACCTTGCATGTCGACACGGGAACAGGAGCACATGCTGCGATGATGCCTCGCCAGACTTGCGTGCCACTGAAAATGAGATGAGAACATGGAGCGAAATTTCAGGACGGATGACGAGTCGGACATTTGGTTCAGTAGTCCAAACCACCTTGAGAAGAGGTATATCCCTTTGACATGAGCTCGGCCTGATCCCCTGATCGAGTCTATATGAATGTCAGCCTTTTCGTCGTCTCTGTGGCTACTCACGACCATATGTAGTCGGCTTCATCATCCAGGGTGAGAAGAGCGTCCCAGACCACCAACGCCACGGTAGCTCCTTGATGAGATTCATCAGCGTGGTACAGGCGAATGCACTTGCCTCTACCGCTACGGAATGAACCTTACCAGTGGAAAGAATAGTTGCTTGATATACGCGCGGGTCTACAGGCGAACCCGAAACGAGCAGTTCGTGTTGCTGGCCAGCAAGCATCAAGTACAAGGCGTCAATGCAGTTTGGTGGCGAGCACTGGTTTTGACCCGGATCATCCAACCTGAAACAAATAAATCTCAAAAACGGGGAAGGGGGGGGGGGGCGTTCCAGGATGCAGAAGGGAGGAGAGGGAGAAGGAAGAGGCACTGCGTGCGGGGTCTTCAGAACGACCTGGGTCTACCCCCCTCTTCTCACCGTGACGTACGATGACCCAGGGGCTAATCTTCGAGGTGGTTTCGAACGGCCATCTTAAGTAAATTACCCGCTGGAGCGAAATATCTTCGCGCGTCACGCGAAAGCAGCGCCCTCGGACGTGTAATAATTTTTTCGCCGTGTCAGCTTCCGAGCAAGTGCGCCGAGTAGGCGGCACATGTCAACCACGCTTCCCCCTCCCCCACACACACAAACATCCTTCGTTCGCATGGAACGTTCTTGTCTATAATATGTGCCGCGTCGAGCTCGCCGCTTTTGCCTATATGTGATGGCAACTCAGCTGTCACGCCCAAATATAATCTCGAACGACGGTATCATCTCACCAGCTGACAAAAAAAAAAAACTGTGATGTCAGGCGAGATCTCTCCCCCGCCAGATCTCACAGTTCCTTCCACCGCACGTTAAACAGACCCAGCGAAACAGGCGATCAAAAAAAAAAAAAAGGGCCTACATACCATATACGTGCCGCATCATTGTCGTTTTCGTCATGATGCTATCCCGGCATGGGCATCTGCGACGAGCGTCTCGTCGTATCGTCCAGTAATGTACGGTCTGCACGTACCTTTTGCCTTTGCCCTTGCCATTATCGCCATAAATAGCGGACGCAAAAAATATTTTCGTCCGCGGCGAAGCGCCCATAGAGCGGGAACAGACACAACACCCACTGGCACCCGAGCTGCGCCAGCCGAACGCTGTGTGTCGTGCCTTGTGCACCTCGTGAAGACCGAACCACGTCTCACTCACGAGGGAGGTGCTGTAGGCGTGTGGCGCGTTTGAGAGTTGCCTGCAGCCCTGAAGAACGAGCCATGCCGGTGTTTCAGACACCCCGCCGAACGCGATAATCGGACCCGAGCTGCCACTCGATGTGAATGCTCGCACGGCACGCACCTCCCAAAAATGTGCTGCAAGGTTCGTCTCATCACCAACACTTACACACCATGGACTACAAAGACTGCCCAAGTAAACCAGGTTCAAGTTTTATGCTGCCGAAGACCTTTGCAACCGGAAGGGATGTTACGTAGCATTAATTACCTGTGGTACGCGCGTGCTGTTATACAAATTCGTGTGTACATCTATCAATGCGAACAAGCCTTGAATGACTCGAAAAAGTCGGTGGTAAAAAGAAAAGGAAATTTTTGGCCACCGTCATGATAAGGATGCCTGCTTCACGTCCGACCGTCCTGTAAATGATCCTTCATATAAACAAAGCAGGAAAAGCATCAATGTCTCCGGACGACAGCGATCTGAAAGTCCCATCCACCAACGATATACTTGACCTCCACCAACCGTCGAATCTCGCGCCATCCAGTGCTCACCTGTTCCGCATCCTTGATGTCCGTCACGACGTAGATAAAGTCTGCAGGAGAAAGCAGCGACCGGAGCAGCGACCCGATCAAGAACGCGATCAGGGCCACGACTAAAAGGACAGACAACGAGTACGTCCTTGGAGGCGTCGGCATCGCTAGTGTCGTCATCGGTCCCGTCGGCGCGGCCTCAGGCACACGTGTTTCACCATCCACGAGTCCCCCAGGTAACTTGGGGATCGTGCCAGACGACCGACGGGACGACGCAAGAGACGGAGGTCGAATCTGAGAATAATTCTTACCAGACGTGGTCCAGCGTGCGAGCGGATTGGGATAAGCGTTCAGGAAACCCAACAGACCCCCTGACGTGGCAGGAGGAGTAGGTGTTTGCGCGACGCTTCCGTTCTCGGGAGAGTCCTGCCGCGATGAGAACATTTATGAACCACGACCATGGACCTCTTGGAATACACTTACCACAACGGATGCTTTGTCGGAAGCTTCTTGCTGTGGACCATTCTCCTCCTGGGTTTTGGGACCACCGCTCACCTCAGCAGTCGTTACAATAGCGGCCTCGTCCAACATGTGGTCCGCACGCCCCAGCGGTACCCTGAGCTCGTCAGGGAACTCGTCTTCGTCGTCAGGGGACCTGGCATTCGCACATCAGTACACAGGCAATGCAATCGGGCTCCAACACTCACCTCTGTAGTAGCAGCATCCTCGACACCCTGTCGTCCTGCAGCTCATCGCGCCCGAGGGCAGTCAGAGACTCCTTCTCGCTCGCAACCCCAACGACGACACCTTCTACCCTCACAGGGACCTCACCGCCGTTCTTTGTGCCATTTCCGTTCCCGTTCCCCACTGTCTTGCCAATTCGACTCGCACCACCGAGGGGCCGAATGTCCACCTGCACGATAAAGCCCTTTTCTTGCAAATCCAGGTACCACTGCGGTTTTGGCAAAGCCCCACGCGTTTCGCCCGTCAACGGATCTTGCACGGTCGATATCTGATATTGTGCCGTGGGTAACATCAACCGCAACAAGTGGCGCGACGGCCGGTCCGCGTTCAGTCCCGAAGAATGTAGCGGAGACGCAGGGACGGTGTATATGCTTGTCGAGATGGGAAGCACGCTCGAATTCGGTACAACCCTTGCATGTGTGCGATCCATGAAGCCTGAATCGCCCAACGGTGCAAGCGAGACGGATTTCGCGCCCTCCCGCACCGTCGATCTGATCGCTACATCGTACCCGTTCGGGTAGAGCTTTGTGTCGACGACTACCTCGCTGACAATGAGATCCGTGGAATGTTTGAGTTCGCCTTTGACAGTGAACACAGATGACGAGGGCCTGATCCTCTCTCCGGAAGAGGAACGTATGGACCCAGACGAAAATCTGCTGTCTCCAGACGCTGGTGGCGACGAGGACAGCTCCGTCCGGCTCGACGGTCGTCCGTCGGGTGTGTTGCCCAGCGAAGAGACCGCAGCCCGGTTCGCCCTTGGGGTCGATTCATCCGCCCTGGTGGTACCGGTGCTCGGGCCCAGACCAGCCATCGACATCGACAACAAGATCGAGCTCATATAGGCCTTCCCAGCGGGGTCGTACCAACTTGCAATCAGCGTCCTCTGTTCGTCCCTCCTCTTTACCTTCCATATCGCCGACGACCCAACAAATCCGACTGGCACGGCCGCCTCCACAGTCGCACCCGAACTCTTGTGCTCCAACAAAACCAACCCCGCCGCTGGCAGCCTCATCAGGGGCAACGGCGACGTCTCCTTGATGTATGCTTCCACTGCACCCACGGCCCTCGCCAAACCAGCGTTCATCATTGAGTTGACCGCCACCGGAACGCTCCCCGCATGATTGACCGCGACGACTCTGGTGACCCTCGTCGACGGAATCGCATAGTTTTCCTTCGTGTACGGGTCCAGCGTCTCGAGGACCCATCCGTCGATGAAGACGCGTCCGAGCGGGTACGCATACGGGTTGTACTTTGCAGGACTGAACGGTACTGCAGAATCGGGGTGGAAAGAAGCCGTGACGTAGAAAAGGACGACCCGTGTCTCCTGCGACGACCCCGGTTCGTTTGCTGGACTGCCAACGCCGACTTCCCTGTCCAGGGCTGCAGCCGGCTGTGGAAGCCTCGATCGTGCCAACATGGACGCTACCAGGAACCCTCGATCTCTAAACGGAAACCCGCCCTTGGAAGTTACGAACGCCGTATGACATCTTGCTCCAAATTGCTCTAAAACGATCGCGGATGCGAATCTGTCGTCCCACGTTTTGCGACATTCGTAGGACGCAACGATGGATGAAACCTCCTCGGCCGATACGCCTTCGATAACTTTTTCGCCCTTGTGGACCGACGTGAGGGAAGATATCTCGGGAAAGAGCTTGCGTTTGACAGAAAGTCCCTTGTCGCTGACAAGTACCCATCCCTCTTCCGGTCGCATCTGGAGTTCTCGGAGCCAGTGCAATGCCTCAGCGACGTGTTGCATGGGCGGTTTGGATGCCGAGGGAGCAACAGCCTCGGTGGGAGTAACACCGCTAGCTGGAGACATCGCCGCGACCGCATTCTGCGTCGTGCTCGTCGCCTGTTCCACAGCGCTCGACCAAAAGCTGACCAGTGGACTGGAGAACTTGGGAGCTGACAACCACGAAGAAGCGCTGGGCGAACTCGATATTTTGGGTTCCGGGGGCTCGGGGGTCGAAGGCTTCGAGGGCTCGGGAGTAGTCGTTGCGACCGTGTTCTCGCGACTCGCATCAGACAAGGATGCTCCGCCAGCATCCCATTCGGCGCGTCGACGGCGTATAGCGCTGACCACTGGCGGCTGATCGAGAGGGACCCGAATAGGTTTGACGCGTTTCCGCTTGCTGAGCGCCTTGATCTCGGCCTCTGGGAGCTCCTCCACATCCACGGTCATACGTGCTCCGTTGACCATCACTGCACCCTTGTCTCTACCCGAACTCACCGGAGCGCGTCGCACGATCGCGAGCAGACGCTCGTCGGATACACACAAGGCGTCATGAATAAAGGTTAGCCAGAGCCCCCCACCGAGTGACGAGAGACGATGCCGCCGTAGCGCAGTCACGGATTGAGGAGGTGGGTCGACGACTATATCGAGAGAGGACGCCCAGGCATCCAAGTCGCATCGTATCTCACACTCGATAGTGTGAACATTCGGAGTCGCCGTCGCCGTCGCGGAATTGTTCAAAGTCGTGCCATCTTCCCCGCTTGCGCGCCCGTCCGCAATACCCGCTATGGCCCCGCTAGCCCCATTGACCCCATTCAAACCACCTCTCCTCCCCTCTGTGCCTTCATACGCAACCCTAAACATGCCCTTCTCGTGATCGTACCGCATCTCGAGTGCCTTGGCCCCAGCTAACCTCGTTATAACAGGAGGGCCCCCACATTTGATCACGAAATCTCCAACCCCTGCGACAGCACCCACCATCTGCGCTGGAATCGTACTCGCCTTGTTGCTCCACCCTTTAGGATCGGACTGTTCCAAAAGAGTGAGTTGGGTCGTGGATGGTGACAGGACCTCGATGGCCCAACCCTGCAAGTCCACTTGGGCGCGGATAAAAGAGGGGTCTGAAGGTGGAAGGGAAGAGAAGAGATAAGGGTCATCAGCGGAGAATGAAAACACATGTATCGTCGTGGGGGACTTGTAGACCGTCTTGAGAAGGACGGTATCTCGTCCGCTGCCAAATGCCAGCTAACTTGAGTACAATCGAGAGAGGTGAAGAGATTTGAACATACAACACGGGCCATGCGGGTTTCGTTTTGAAATGCCAGAGCTCTGTGAGTTCGTTGACATCCTCGAGAAGAATCGCATCGTCGTATTGTTTGTCCCAGAATGCACGTGCTCCCGGGGATACAAGTGCGCCGTATAGATCCCAGAGGCCCAACCCAACAAACGTTGCCTCAGCGCGATACACCACAAGTGTGGGATCGATTGAATCGAGTTGGGTGACCGACACACCTCTTGCCTCCGTGGCTACATCCACACGTCACCTCTGGTCTGCATGGGGTAAACCGTATGGGACTCACTTCTCTTCCATTTAGCCTCCGGCTCCTGGAGTAGAGACGAAAAATATATATAACTTCGCTTGACCCTTGACAGAATCGATTTTTCTGCAACTGCGGACCTATCTCCACCTTCTTTTACCAGATGCGATCTCGCGGGAGACGCACCGCTCCCAATAGTTCCTACTGAACTCACAGAAGAGGACGTCCGGAAACTCGCATCAGCTATGCTTGACGCATCTTGCAAGAGCTGTTGCTGAGCCGTGAGCATGGAGCCTGGATCACGCTCTTCAACCACTTGAGTGGTTTGTGGGAGGCCATTGAGTCGGATTCCGCTCGAAGGGCCGGAAAGCTCGAGGACGACACGCACTTTGAGGATAGAGTGTGCATCGGGGAGTGAGGAGTGGATGATCCGAAAGACGGTCAACTCAAGAGGCGTAACTATTCCTCCAGGAGTAGGAGGTGGAGACTTGCCACGTGTGGCTGTCGTCGTCCAAGGGAGCTTCTCGACTCTCTCCGATGATGCTCTAGTGGTAACTTGGACATCCCAGCCTTCAGAAGCAGGAAGGAGAAATTCGATGGAACGAGTGAGTCTTCTATGCTCACGGAGTTCCTCAAGATTCTGGATGCCACTGCTTTCCTCCCCACCGTCCTCTTCGAGATGTACCAGATATTCGACCGTCAACGCCTGTCTATCCAGCTGAAACCTGACCCTTTCTACGCCGACTCCATATCCGTAACCAGACAGCATCGGCACTTTTGACCCACGTTTTTTGGCGATCTTGTACAAGCCCAGGATCATGGTACAGAGCTGTTGAGAGACCGCGGCCGTGGAGCCAAAATTCCATACAGCGCGAAGGTCGTGTTGCCAGAAACATGATATTCGAAGGCGTGGAAGAGCACTTGAAAGGCGTTTTCTGAGCGTATCAGCCGGAGAGGTAGACGCCGATGGGGAAGACTGGGTGAATTGTATGCACCATGCGAATACTGATTGGAGCGCAGAAGGTAAGAGGTAAACAGACGGATCGAATAGGAAAACATACGTTCAACGTGTGATCTGACGTAAGGTGGAGATGGTCTGACATATGCAGGTTCATCAGTGGTACGGGGCAAGGAAGTTGAGACGTCTATGATCGTCGAAGCATCCTGATGCAGTCTAGAGATCGTCACTGTGTCTCTCGGACTTTTCCGGGTTGTTAAGTTGGTGCGGAGACATGAACTAGATAGAAGACGCACCTGGCTGGCCATCCTAGCGTAAATTGCGTCTTGGCTATTCTCGTTCTATGGTCGAACATCTCGACGAGGTGGGCGCCCTCGACTGCAGGATCCCACTCTTGCCGAAGCTCCGGGGTCGTGATGACGGCTTTCCAAGCATCAAGGACGGCAGATTCGTCTGTGGCAGGAACGTCGAGAACCACGCGATAGACGCTCTCGCCAGACTTTGTCGTCTTGCGGTGGACGACGACGTCGGTCAGTTCGGGGCCTGCTGATGCCCTAGTTTTTCCCTTTGGCAGCGACGGGGCGTCGGAGGCGAGAGAAACGTGCTTCCATTCGCCCGAGCTGTGGGCGGTGAGTAGCTGGCGAAAGTTGTTCTCTGCAGTACCAAGTGCATCAGCCCAGGCCTGGCGGAGCCTGTGGCAGCGCTGGTGAGCGTGTTCATTGCGGGGCAGCGCAACACACACCTTGTGCCGTCTGACATGGCTTGTCCCGCCAGTGAACACCACCAAGCGGACCAGAGCAAACCACGTGGTCTCCCGTTCCAAATTAGGAACATCTTGCCACTGGCACCCTGCAGCCATGACCATCCAGCCAAGGAGCGTCGATAACGACTCCACACCACCCCGCAGGCATGTCGCGAGAGACGTTCAGAACGAGCGGCGCTCACTCCCTGCTGACAACCGGATCTTGAGCGTGCAATCTCATGTCGCGTTCGGATATGTCGGTGGGAAGGCGGCAGTATTTCCCCTCCAATGCATGGGCTACGATGTCGACGTCAGTGTGAAGCGCTTGCTATGTGACCGATTTGACCCGACGTCTTGCAGGTCGTAAATACGGTCAACTATTCCAATCACACCGGTCAGCACTCTCTGGCAGATCAAGCGTCGGTACCCATGCATTGACCTCCGCACCCACAGGTTATGGTCGTTTCGGAGGTACCAAAACGAACGCAGAGGAACTCGCCCGGATTTTTGACGTTATGCAGGAAACTGGCGTGCTTGTACCCGACCGTCTTCTTACAGGGTACATTCCTAATGCAGACTCGCTTAGCGCAGTTTGCAAACTAGTCGAGAAGCTTAAACTCTCCAACCCAAACCTTGTATACCTCCTTGATCGTGAGCAGCGGTCTCCGTTCGTCTCATTATTTCACCCTCTGATCGAGCTAAATTTCCAGCCGTACTCGGCGACTCTGGAAAGCTTTATGTGTCGGAGGACTGCATATCAGCGTACCGTCAATTGCTCCCACTCGCGACTATCATCACTCCGAACTGGTTCGAGGTCGAGTACGTTTTACGATTCTCAGCTCTGCCAGATTACTGATGATGACCGACCTGTCAGAGTACTCACCGAAGTGTGTCTCACAGATCTCACTTCGCTGCGTACTGCCCTACGAAAATTACACGATATGTACCGTGTCCCCAATGTAGTCATTTCTTCCATCCCATTGGCCAAGCTCACTACTTCGACCCCATCTTATCTCCTTCCTGGCACAATGAACGGATCGATCGGTAAAGAGAAGTCGTACCTCATCTGCATAGCCTCCTCTATGGACGAAAAGTGCAATCTGGAAGGACAACCTCTATCCACTGTCTACGCTGGTTGCGTCGAACTCATGCCGGGCTACTTCTCTGGTGTCGGGGATCTCTTTTCGGCTCTTCTTCTGGGACACTACCATGCCCCTCAGCATAGCGCGTCTCCGTCTCATTCAAAGTCATATCCGCCTCTTGCCCACGCAGCCTCGCACTCTCTCTCGAAAACGCATGCCATCCTGACGCTTACACACGAGTCTGCATTGGCGTTGTCCTTGCCCTTGACAGACGACGAGCTAGATACTCCTGAACGAAGAAGCAAGCGAATGAAGGGCAGGGAGCTGAGGATCGTTCAGGGACAGGACATGTTCCGACGTGGGGACTGGGATGGAGTCGCAAAGATGCGGGTCTGGGAAGACTTTTGGAACGACTCAAGTTGATCGTCAGCTACTATGTGGGAAAAGCATCTTTGCACATCTACGTGGTTCAAGGACGCTAAACAGTATTAATATTGGTGGCGCTCCAGAACACAGTTTTTAGGATAGACACAAACCTGCAAAACAATTACCACTTGACGTCTACAGACCATATTGGCACTTGAGGATAGCAGGAAAAAGAGGTGAGCAAGGGTTAATGATCCTGCGCTGATATTGTGGCGTTGGAAGCGGCAGCAGTGTGCAAGCAGATCGAACCAGTTGGCGTGATCACCTAGTGCTCGCATCGCTATTTAATGTGAACACACGTGGTGAGTTCTCTGCCGTCTCAGTCCAGCGGAGTAGCCGTGCACCGTCGGACACTCAGTGGTGGAGTCCTCCCCTCCATAGCTCAAAAGTGGCCACAGAAAAACCACGGATTTAGAGGCACACATGTCGACATCCACAATGCTTGATATGACCATGAGATCTAGAACGACCCGCACGTGGTCAGTATGTGGGGTCGGGTGCTCGGCCTCGACGCTGTCAGCGACTCGGACTATAGTACTACTCGAAGGGAATCGGAGCGAGGACCATCGGAAGCGAAGAGAGGGGGGGGAGGGGAAAGGAACAAAATGGCAAGCAGTGTGTACACCGACGTTTGTACGACCCGAAGACGTCGATCGAGAGATGGCCACACTTGTGCATCGGGCACTTTCTGAGCACTCAGAAGTCGCGCTCAGTAAGACCCTCGCGTAGGAAAAAGGGTCTTCCCGAAAACACGACATAATTAATCATGCATTTTCAGCAGGCTCCGGGTCCTTCAAGGCGACGTCATGCTGCATAGTGTGGTACACGAGACATCCGAGCGGTCATACGCTCATCCAGACATCGCGGCAACCAGGGAGTGGTGACAGACCCAACATCCGACTCCTCGTCGTCCACTCACCAAGTAATACAGCCTTTGTACATATCAGTGTGACAGGCGCTGGTACTACGGGACGGAACGCAGACAGAGCAAGCCCATTTGCCTCACGGTCGCTGACGCCAACGTTAACATTGCGTGGCGTGGCGTGGCGTGGCGTTGACAGCCGGAACGAATTACTGTACACTGACAAGCACAAGAGGGGAAGATGAAGACGAAGCACATGGACGGAAAAAAAAAAAAAAAAAAGCCGGCAAACAACTAACCCAACCAGATGCGTGTTTTTCCAAACAGACAGAGAGAAAGAGAGATTCACAAGCATGCATCTATGGGATAGAGGGACCGCAATAAAAGCGAGTACTTATAAGTTAGAGGGCGTGTCATATCATATGCAAGTGGTCGCTGAGAGAGAGAGAGAGAGAGAGAGAGAGAGAGAGCTCAAAAGGCAAGAACGAACACATACGAACGACATACAACAGAGCAACAAAGGAGGAAAGAGAGACGAGGCTCACGACGCTGCAGGCGTCATCTTTCGACGGCGCTCGCCGACTTTCCAAATCACGTCCTTGAGCTCTTGCACGACGTCGCCGCTCGGGCCCCACATCTCGCGGCCCGGGGCCGGCGACGAGGGAAAATGGGCGTACTGCACCCCGTCGCCGTCGCCGTCGCCGTCGTCGTCATGTGGCTCGTGCCCGTGCCCCGGTCTCGATACCCCACCGACGAGGCGCTCCCGTTGCGCGCGCACACGCTCGATCCGCTCCTCCCTGCTCAGCGTGCTCCGCGCGCGTGTAAACGCGCCGACGTTCCCCGCGTCCGCCTCGAACACCTGCTCGATCCCGGGTGGGGGAAGGTGCGCCGCGGACGTGGCCAGCAGGAGGTGCGTCGTCGCGTCGTCGTCGTCCTTCGGGACCGGTACGGGCTCGCCAGAGGGCGAAAGCACTGTCAGATGCACGTCGTCGCCGCCATCACCACCATCGTCCCCCGAGGGCGACGCGTCCTCAGGCTCGACATCGTCCAACTTGACGTCTGGGTCGTCGTCCGCGAAGGGCTCTTCCTCGGTCGAGGGCGTCGGCGGCGTGACGATATGCACGAGCCGTTCGCGCCCGCGTTCACATTCGCGCAGGGCGAGACCGAGCTCGCGGCGGAGGCGCTCGTACGCTTGGATCGCGGGGTGCTCGGCCGAGTCCCCGAATACGCCGGGTCTGGGACCCACTGCTGCCACGCTTACGCCGCTGGAAAGGATACCACCAGAGGACGAGGACGAGGGGTGGGATGAGTGCTCTGGAGAGTGCATCGTCCGCTCTTCTTTCAGTGAGGCGACGCATTGCTCGAGTTGCCCGCGTGCGTCGTCCAGTGCCGAGGAGATCGCGTCCAGATGGGATGCAAACCGGGCTAGATGGGACGGCGTCGGCGCGAACGACCGAACCTGCTCGACCGTGTGTGACAGCGGGAGGCGCGTCCGCGTTGGCGGTGGAGAGGCGACTGAACTGGGCGTGTTGAGCCCGGAAGCACTCTCAGAGGACGTGTCATCCACCTTGAGATGTTGCTCCTCAACTTCCTCTAGGACTTCCGACAGTCGCGACGATGCGTCCACGAGCGTCGATGTCAACAAGCCCATCACGGAGCGCACGTCCTCCCAGTATACCTCGTCTTCGTGGTCCTCGAAGCGCAACGCTAGTAGATGTGAGCATGCGAAGCGTTTTGATGCCAGCGCGTTCTGTAGCGACTGGCGCAGTGATGAAAGGGAAAAGGGATGTCGTGTCGTGTGCATACTGGTGTATCTGGAGCCTGGGGACATCGTGGTGCGGCGTTTCGTCGAGTTACCACGCATCAGCGACGAACTACGGTGTTGCGGTAGCTCGAGTGCCTTTAGACCGTCGTGAACGCGACTTCGGTAGAGGTCCAATGCAGCGGCGCCGAACGAGTTGTCCTCTTCTTCATCTACGATGGACGATGCCGCTGTCACCATCGCCTCTTCTTCTTCGGATACGTCTGCGAGGAGCTGCGAAGGCGATGACGGCGTCTTCCGTGACCGTGTACGAGCGGGAGAAGGCGACGTGTTCCCCAGCAGAGCACTGAGATCGGATCTTCGTTTCTCTCGACGTTGTGCGAGTTGGAACGCCGGCGGCGATCCAGCAAGGGCGAGCGATGCATATGATCCGTTCCACGTCGACCGCTTCTTCGCGCGATCCGTCGGAGGAGTGGGCCGTGATGGCAAGCCTGAATGTGAGAGCGGTCGATGAGAGTCGTTGGTGCGAGCGAAGGTCAGTTTGCTGGGCGATGGCGGTGCGTACATCTCAGCAAGCTGTGCTAGTTCGGATGGCGACGTGATGGCGGAAAAGAGTTGACGGACGTTATCACATTGTGTTTGGGTCGTCAGAAGAGACGTGGACAGGGCAACTCGAAGCGAGGAAGAGGGCGTGAGTGGAGATATAGGGCTGCACATAGAATCGATGAATTAGCGCGCGGAGTGGGACTCGCACAGTACTCTCTACCTTTGCTCCTCATTTTCCAACATGGAGAAGGTATCATTGATCACAGTGTCCCAAAGATGGCCGGCGGCAATCAAGTGCTGTAAAGCTAACAACGACTTGAAAATTACAGCACGTTAGTGAACCAGCCCCCGATCGAGAAGAAGAAGACTGACAGGTGCCATAACATCGGGCTTGGAATGCATGTCCAGTCTGTGGACATGTACATAGTACAATGTAGCAGCGAGCAACGAAAGAGAACAAAAGTAATATCGAGCACTAAGGGCGGTAACGACGACCGTGAACGACAGCGTGACCGGCCAAATGGGTGTCTCGGGTTCTGGAGGCATGGAAAGCGAGAGGTTGTCGGTCATGGTGCTTTCTGCTGCACTTGGGGTTCTGCTATGGCCGCCGGAAAGCTTTCCAGGCAACGACATGGGCAAGCCTCGCCTGTGTGGATCGTGCATTTGTGTGGCGGGGAACGCGGGCGACAACAGAGAGGAAGAGATGACCCCATATTTGAACCGTTCCGCGAACGCTTGCGTGCGCAGAGACGTACGGTTCGGAGAAAAAAACGAGCTGAGGAACTGCATGACGTTGTGGTGACAGCGACAGCAAAAAAAACAGTGTCCAGGAGAATGAATAATGATGCTTATGAATGCAGGTGCGAATGCTCACCTCGAGTGCATCAAAAATAAGGTAACATAGTCTTTCCATTGTCTTGGAGTATTTTGAGGTGGATGGGTGGCCCGTCAAGTGGGGCTGGAGGAAGATGTCTGGTGTTCCTCCGGGCATGAGCTCAGAAGCATCGCCGGAGTCTGCAGCGTGGAAAGGGCGTGTGAGGAGTGAAAAATGGGACAATATGAGAGAACGTGCCATGAAAGTAATCCTCGAGTGGGTGCCCATCAAATACTGGTTGTGCCATGGGTCTGCTGTGGGGCGCTGCGCCCAAGATGATGCAGTGCACACCGCCAGATGATCGTGGCGCGCCGTAAAGGGAAAACCAAATGAAGCCCGGATATTAGTAGCAGGACGGTGAAAGGAGAGAATAGTGAATATGTTTCGACCAGGCAAAAGTCAGTGCCTGCTGATATGTCGTCGCCCAAGACACTCGCTTATATAATGCGCTCGTCCACGGGCCTGTGTCCCTGGACAGACCCAGTACTACCAGAACGACAAGGCACAGCCGAGACTAGAGTATAACGAACTGCTATAGCATCATCTCGATGTCAACGGTATGACAACCCCATCAAAGCGCCCAGACGAAACAGGATGCCAAGCTCGTCTCCACGACTAGAGATAATACAGAATGTGTATCCCCAGTCATAGGTACCTAGGTGAGCTGGTAGGCTCGCACACTTTCCATTTCGACGATCCTGTCGTGGAGAGCACCTCGTTCGATGTCCAGCTCCTAGATCGCTCCTCCACACGTCCGCAGATCACCACACGCGAGCCCCGTCGCGTCGCTCGCGCGCTGCATCTCCACCTGCAGACCGACGCCGCCCGAGGTCCTCGCACGCCGACACTCCTCGGCATCTAAAGAAGGTCTACCGGGCAAGCGGAGGTCGGCTGACAACGCACACGCACACGAACGCCACGACGACGACGACACGTCGAACACAAAGACCTATCACTGCCCCGTCTCCCGAGCAGCTACGGGAGAAGCAACGTCACTCACTACGTTCTGGAGAACTGTTTCGACCTCTTTTTTTTTCCGTCGTCGTCGTCGTCGTCGTCCCTTGCCGCCGCCGCCGCCGCCGCCGCCATGCATCATACCACACACCGCAACAAGAGTCCCAAGGACGGTCTGGTAGCAGCGGCAGTGCGACCGTCACCATGCATAATAAATAAATCCGCATCTCGAGTGGGGGGGTTGCGATGATCCATGATCCATGATCCATGGCACGGGTGGCCCGGCGGCGATATGGATCTGTCATGTCATTTGTCTGGGATGCGTGTGCAGGCGTGCCGTCCACGATGGACGCGGCTGCAGACTGGCGCGCTGCGGAGGCGCCACGGTCTGTCTTTGTCTCTCTCTCTCTCTCTGTCTCTCTCAGCCAGAGAGGACGAGAGTCCCAGTTCGGACAGGAACGCGTGCTTCCGTAGACACCCCCCCCCTCTTCCCCCCTTCAGCAACCCCCGTTCACGACCCCCGGACGCGATCGCTCCACCGATCCTGCGCCCTGGGACCGTCGGAGCCATGAGGGAGGACCCATGTCATAGTCTAGGGAGTCGAACGTGTGGGACAAGGCGCATGCTTCGGCGGGCCCTTGATGCCTTGCATATGCACATGTGCTTAGAAAAAAAAAAGAAAAGAAAAAAAAAAAAAAAAAAAAGAGAAAGAAAAAGTTCATCTCAAAATTGGTCACACGACAACTGTACGTTTGTTTTTTGTTTGCCAAAATAAAATGAGAGGAAGAAAAGTAGGGGAATACGATATGTTCAAGGGGTACTCTTACAGAGAGGGAGGGAAGAGAATTAAACCACGTACGCACCACACACAGTCAAAAAAGACAAGGCAAGATAAAGGGGAAGCGAGACCGAAAAGCAATGAAACACAAACACAAGATCTAAGAGCTATAGAGGGGGTCCGCCGCATCCGCGTTCGACCGCCCACGCGCGCCAGCGAGGGGATGCGAGAACAGCTTTTGTTTGAGCATAAATAGCCTAAGAAAAGAACAAACAGGGGAAGAACAAGATTCCGCAAGGGCGAACAGAAGCACAGACAAGCGCGCACCGAAACCAACCAACGGGGGAGACTGTATGTACATCAGACACAATAGGTGTAGCAAGGGAGGTACGAGAGAGGGAAACAACAGGCAAGTAAAACAAGCAAAAGAAGACAAGGAAAAGGGACTGACAATGGAGGGTCCCAAAAAGCAACACGATCGATCGGTATCGCGACATCCTCTCTCCCTTGATACATCTTGATCAACTTTTCGCGCATCCTTCTTCCTTTCCATGCCCTTTTCTCTTCTCTCCCACACACGTCTACTTCATATCTAGATCGTCGGGGTTAAACCACTCGCGAAAATCTTGTTCGAAATTGATGCCCGTGTCCTCAGGCCGAAACAGCGCTTGCGGATCGAAATCGTCCAACGTGCTCGCGACAGATTGCATAAACTCGTTCGTGAGGAAGCTTGCAGGGACTTCGGGCAACGACGTCGTCGGTTGCGTCGCCGGGTTGATCGTCGGCGTGCCATTAACCGCAGAGGGTGACGGCGCAGTCATGCTCGAGCTCGTCGCGCTCGGCGTCGGCGGCGCAGTGGTGACTTGCCCACTACCGTTCGGATTCGGTGGCCCTTGTCCACCCTGTGCGGGATTCTGCGGCGGCTGGTTTCGCGGAGAACCCTCGGCACCATTCGAGCCGGGCGGTTTGACATCCTTGGTCTGCTCCTTCGGGGGACCACCCGCTGGCGATGGTGGTGGCATCATCCCCATAGGCTTGTTTTGTACCAAACGGCTGTTTGGCGGTCCAGCGAAAGAAGGCTGTCCACCCGGGTTGAACGAAGGGTCACCGGGTGTAGGCGTCCCCGCCCCGCCTCCCGGCAGATTCGCCATAGCAAGGCCCTTGGTGACCGCGTGAACGCCTTGGTGGTACTGCAGTTGCTATACAGTATAGTCGTCAATGCGAGAGAACCAAAAGACTCGGCCCGGACTGACCCCCATCATGTTTGGTGCTCGAGGACCACCCATTCCAGGGCTCATCGTGTTTCCGGGAGCTTGCGGCCCGCCCATGGGTATGCCCCCCATCCCAGGGTTACCCATTCCCGGAGGACCGTGCGGGGGAAAGGCATTCATGGGACCACCAGGCATCGGACCTGGCCCCGGCCGCATCATGCCACCATTCATCAACTGCTGTGGCGGCTGCTGCTGCTGCTGCTGTGGTTGATGAGGGTACCCGACTGGGGGTACTTGTTCCATGCTGACAGAGGAACGCCGTGCACGTTTCCTGTCCGGAGGCGAGTTCTCGCTATTGGGCAGTTGTCCATGCTGTGGTGATACGACATCGGGCCATCAGATCGACAAACACGGAACAAGACACACAACGTACTTCTTCTCCAGGCGACGTGCTGTTGCGTTTCACCACCCGCTGCTGTTGTGGCTGTTGCCCTGGCGCTTGTTGCTGGGGAGGTTGCGGCTGGCCAGGCGGACGTTGAGTGGCAAGTTGCATCCCAGGGGCGAGGCTGGAAGGGCCCGCAGGGCCTTGCGGCCCTCCCGGACCAGGCTTCCTCATAGCTGAACTGGCGCCTCGCTGCCGAGCCAAGGTGACGATGCGAGTCTAAAGACCCACGTCAGTAGCGGATCAAGGGTTCCGAATGAATATGAAATGACCTTTTCTTCTACCGTGAGCGGGTGCAGTTCCTTGTCGGCGATGCCCAACTCCTGCCTGATGCTGGTTAGTATGGAGGTCGGGACACGAGAGAGCTCGGCATTGAGATTGGCCTCGTGAGGGTTCACAGGCGTCTGGCGGTCCATCAAGGATGGACTGCGCTGCATCCCCTGTCCCGGAGAACCCGGACGACTAGGAGACCTCGCAAGCTGTGAGAACGGCGGAGTCTGTGTAGGCGGAACGGAGCCCATGTTGGCATGCATGCCCGCCCGGGCCATATGAGTCATGTGGGGCGATGGCCCAAGCTGATTCATCGGATTTTGCGGATTTGGGCCGGTGTTTCCGCCTGGGTTCTGTGAGGAATGGGCAATGGTCGGGGATTGGTATGGATTGACACCGTTTGGACCGCGATGCTGGGGCACGCCGGGACGCTGGCCAGGCATGAGGGCGGTGAAGCTTTGCGGGGGAGGAGGGTTGGACCCCGCGGGATTGGACGCGGTGGATGGAATAGGGATGCCGTTTGGCTGAGGGCCAGCACCGACGATCGAGAATGGCATCTGAGCTGGGTTGCCTAATGCAGAAGAGAGACCGGGGCCGTTAGGGAGTCGTGCGTCGGGCTGCATCAAGGCCGGCGGTGTCTGCGTACCGTTTATCATGCGGTTGACCTGGGGGATTTGAGGTCTCGAGCCCTGCCTGAGGTTCGCCTGAGTGATTTGGTGCTGGCATGGGGGGACGGTGCGTCGGTGGTGGGAAGCGATCGGAGGACGGTGGGAGGACAGACCTGGGTGTAGATCATGGCATCCTCTGTGCCTGCGCCATTGCTTTTGGCGGTGAAAAGCACCCAAAAGACACTCCACCACCTGGGAACAAGTTTAGATGGGGAAGCGAGGGAGACGGGGACGAGACGGACTCGAACAAGAGGCCCTGTTTAGCGTTGATTGGGGGAGCAGAGTCGGGTGGTATCTCGGCTTCAACGAGCAGCTCGCGAGCGGTTTTGTGAAAGCCACGTTTATTGCAGTAATCATAAATGTAAATGTTGAACCTGGGATGGGGGGTGAGGAGGGGGAGGAGATGGGGGAGAGATAAAGGAAGACGGACATCCTGTCGCCCTCCCATGACGGGTCAGAGGAGGGCTGAGAGTCGGCGGGGGGGAGGGACATCGATCCTTGTGGGCCCGCGGCCATGGTGGAGTGCGGGGAGAGGAGAGGTGCGGGCTGGCGCGGAAATCGAGGAAGACGAGGTATACGGCAGAGTGATGCGGGGGTGGGTGCGGGACTGGAAGGGGCCTGGCGGGCGGGGCGGCGTGGGACAGCGAGGCGGTGCAGGTCGGGGGACGGCGAGGACGGGGCGGGATGCGACGAGGCGAAGGACGTGTGGGACGAGGGGGACGAGGAGGAGGGGGAGGAGGAGGCACGGGGGGGGGGGAGGAGGAGGAGGAGGAGGGGTGCGTCGGGGTGCGAAGATAGCTGGCGTGCCAAAGGCGTTGCACCGCAGATGGGAAATTGCGAATTGTCGCCGACTTTGGCTGGCCAAACTCAGCACAGCACCCGTTCCTGCTGGCACTGGCAAGCAACAAGCACAATGGAGCGACCGTCCTGTGTGTGCGGCACGTCTCGGGGACACACAGACCCATTTGTGCACAGGAGACGCGACTCCGGGCAGCCAGGTTACGTCAAACGCGCGCTCGCACCAGCCCACCCACGCGACCGACCCCCTCGAGCACGTTCCATCTACCCGCTCGCTCGACACACACACACACCCACACTCACATCGACACCACCGAGGGAATCCTCCCCAAACGCAAACGCATCGAACCGACAAGCGACGACGCGCCATGGGCAGCTGTGCATGTTTCCAGGGTGACGTCAGGGAACGGATCGACGCTTCGTCCGTCCTGGAGACAGAGTGGAATGAACCAATGACAGACGGGACCTGCCAGCCATGCCACATCCGTCGTCTCGCACACACAGACAGGACCCGGTGCACTCAGTGGACCCGCTCGCGACACACGTTTGTGGTCCAGAGACTGCTCGGGAATCGAACATGAAAGCACCGTATCGACACTGCAATGGTAGGTAGAGGTAGGCTCACGGCCTGCCATGTTCCATCGGTATCCGCTCCACACCGTCGCCGTGCACACGCCGACGACACGCAGACCAAGACAACATGTGGACGACGGATTCATACACCGAAAAAGTGGCTACGTTGACCGGCACGGACCTTGAATACTCATCACGTCAAGGGAAATACAAATCAGTAGGCGCCACGCACCGGATTAGGGTCGGAGTGAGGCCTCTGAAGAACACCCCCGCGCCTTCGGAGCGATACGAATGCACCACCGTCGACAGGATCGTACGATATGGATCCATGGACGGTCTGCGAGCCGTCGCACTCGTCGCACTGGGCTCCGTGCTCTGCATGCGCGTCTTGACGAGGTCCATCGGGAACGTGGCCACCCAGCCCGCAATCCCAGCCAGACCACCAGCAAGGAAGAGCGCCGGCCACGGCATGTGGCTGGCCACCTCTGCATCCATTTCAGACAACAGCGAAGAGTGGTCGGCCGACAAAGAGTGGCTAGATGGCGGCTTCAAGTATCGACACGTTGCCTCGTACTGCAGCCTCGTTGTTTACGCGTCACCCTACAACAGGAGGACCTTACCGTGAGAAAGTACGTTCCATACCCTGTGTCCCTGAGTGCGGTAGCGGTCAGGCCACGGTAGAGTCCCCGGACGCCATGTCGTCTCAAGATGGTCATCGCGACCGTGAACGCGGACGCATTTGCGGGACCGTCGTTGGCGAGTACGTTTTGTTGGCGTATTTTGACGAGCTCCGTCGGACTCGCGATAAGCCTGGGGGGGGGGAATACGTAGCTTCGTTCGCACGACACGTGTAACACACAGCCTTACGAAGTCACGATGCCACAACCGGTACCTGCGAGCCCCACTTGCGTCAGCGAGGGGACGGTCGTCGGGTCGTCGAGCTGAGCCCTCATAAAGAACTTGTAAGATGAAAAAACGAGGCCGTTCATGAACGCGCACGTGGCCTGGAGATGCAATGGGACGTTGAGCGAGACGCGAGGAACACGGGGGCTCTACGCACGAGGGGTGAGACGATGCCCTTGTAGAGACCGGTGAGCCGTTCTTCTCTGACGATCGTGACGAACGCATGGAGCGTGGACGTGTATTTGGAGTAGGTGGTTGGGTTCTGGAAGCGCGTTTTGACTGCGCGGGTGAAGCGTCAGAACGCGACGTGATGGAGAAGACGTGCCTGTGTCAAACGGGTGGGCGACCAAGAGCCCAACCACACCTGCAAGGGTCAGAACAGGCCAGAAGGAAGGCGTGTCCGGGCCATACCTGCAGCAGTTCCGGCAACAAAGTCGACGGTGGGGTCGAGATCGACTGGAAAAGCGGGTGAGCACGAGACGGTTAGTCGGGTGACGGTGCTTGCCTGCTACCATTCTGTGTAGCAGCGGTGGGAGTGAGACAGCGCGCAGGCGGTGACGGCGCGGGAACTCAACGTCAACCTTGGCATGGCGCACCTCGCAACGCCCGCGTTCCTCCACGCCCTCAAGCAAGTCTACCCACCCCAGTCCACCTACGTCAAGAGTGCCTGGTACGCCGTCGCCGCCATCGTGTTCAGCGCGAGCAACTGCCCCGAGGCCGTCCCGCTCGTGCTCGAGTACGTCCTCAACGATCTCGACGCGATCGGCGCATCTCACGACGACCGACTCGCCGCCGCACGCAAAATACGCGACGCCCTCTTCAAGTCGGGCATGATCTGTGGATTCCCCAAGGTCTCCATCGCTCCACGTCGCGTTCTGCCACCTGATCTCGAGCGCTCCCCCAGGCCATCAACGCACTCATCGCGCTTCACGACGCAACGCCACCGGTGCTCCAGGACAAGGAAACCCTCCGGTACGCCACGCGCGTCGTTCGCTTTGTCCCCCCGTCGTCCCATCTCCTGTCAGAAATCCAGATCCGTCCATCGATGAGCTCGCCCAAGCAGGCAGAGCGTACTTTGATCAGACATACGGCACGACAGCGACACAGACCATGGTCCTGCTCAACGCCATCTATCCCGACCTCGGTGCGTGTCTCCCACTGCACCGTCCTCGCACCCCGGGCTCAACGACGCTGACCAGGCTACATGACGACCAACTTCGGATACGGATACGTGTATGCGTTCATGGGCGCGACGTCGCCAGCAGAGACGTCCTTTGCGATGCTCGCTGCACTGATCGCGATCGACTCGCCGCGACAGATCAGATGGCACTTGGACGGTGCCATCCGGAACGGCGCGACGAGGGAGGAGGTGAGGGCCGTGCGGACCATTGCGATCGAGGTCGCGAGCGCGGCGGGCGTCGTGTGGAAGCACGACATTCCCGACCTGGAATGATTTAGCTAGGATCATAGATCACGTGATCTAATCAGCTGCGGTTTCCTTCGCGAGCACTGTAGTTGTATCTATCGACTGTACCATGTCTCTCCAAGTCAATCTGTCGAGCAGAGAGATCAACGACGCGTACCACAACGTCGTCGCTGGCAATGGCATCGACTGGGTGGTTTTTACTTACGACAAGGGCACGAACGATCTCAGGGTTCAGTCCACCGGAGACGGTGGGCTCGAAGAACTGCAGGAAGAGTTTTCAGACGGAAGGTTGGTGGTCTGCTGCACGATCCAAGACGGGGACTTATCGTGCACCCCAGGATACAATACGCCTTTGCCAGAGTGATTGATCCCAATGTACGTTCGTTCTGTCCTGTGGATCGACTGAAGTTGCATTCTCGTCGCGCAGAGCAAGCTACCCAAGTTTGTCCAAATCAACTGGTGTGGCGACGGCGTCCCCGAGGTCAAGAAAGGGCTCTTCCACACCCATTCCAGCGGCGTGGCAAAGTTCCTCCATGGCACGCACGTCGTCATCAATGCCCGCAACGAGGTTCGGTTCTCTGCACCGAGCGCGCCATCGCCTCTCTGACTTTCACTCGCCCCCACTCAGTCCGATGTCGCGCCTTCACTCATCATGCGGCGCGTACAAGGGGCATCGGGTGCCAATTACTCTGCACACAACGAGAAGCCACGCAAGTTCGAGCCCATCGCCCCCGTCGGAACCAGCTACACACCGATCGGCAGGCCCGATATCGCATCCATGCGGCGAGTCCCCCCCACGCCGTCCTCGGGACCACCTGTAGCCGCTTCCGCTGCAAAGCCAGCCATCCGGATGGCACCGCGACCCGTGTTTGGCGCCCCCGTTTCAGCGCCGGTGAAGACAGCACCGCCAAGCAATGCTCCCGAGGATGATTGGGACGTTGAGCCTCCCGCACCGCCTGCGCCACCGCCGCCAGCCTCGCGTCCGCCTGCGGTACCGACCGCGCCTCGTCCAACACCTACGTCGGTAAGCAACCGGAGGCGGTGTTGTGTTTCATAGCTTGACGTCACTCTCTTGCAAGTCGTATACTCCTGCTGCGCGTGCCGTTCTGTCGGCTCCTGCGCCGGTCACGTCGTCGGGTGTCCCCACCAAGCCTTCCGCAGAGGATCGTATCGGACCAGTCGTGGGTCTCACGAGAACACTGATGATCGTCTGTCTGAAACTGTCTTCTCCAGGGAACTGCATATACGCCGATCAAGCTGACGCCAGGCAAATTAAAGAACCCATTTGAGGCACAGGCTCAAGCTCAAGCACCTCCGCGTCCGAGCGCAGGCGCTGTTGCTGGGGGTGCCAAGAAGCTGACCTGGAGCGAACGACAAGCTCTCGCCAAAAAACAAGCCGAAGAAGAAGAGCAGCGAAGCAAGGCTGCATCGTGGCAATCACAAGCCCCCACGGGGCCCAGTGTCGCGCCTTCGAGTCGCTTCGCTGGCCGGGTCGGCGCCGCTGTGGTCGGAGGCGCGGTCGTTGGAGGTGTTGCTACTGCGACGTGGGCGAGCCAGACTGAACCTGAGCCCGAACCTGAGCCCGAGGTAGTGCTGCCGGTTCGTGTCTTCGTTTTCCTATCGTCTATCGAATCGAGTGCTTTTTGAAGGCTGACTTTGGGCGTGATAGCCACCCGCGCCGCCTGCACCGCCGATGGCTTCTAGACCACGTCCTGTTCCTCAGCCAGCACGCGTTCCCGAGCCTGAGCCCGAACCAGAACCCGAGGTGGAGGAAGAAGCTGTGCCTCCTCCGCCTCCTCCGCCTCCTCCGCCTCCTCCTCCTCCTCCTCCGCCGCCGCCGCCGCCGCCGCCACCGCCCCCAGCTTTGGGCCAAGTCGAGGAAGAAGCTCCAGTAAGATTATGTAGTGTGAATAATAATCCAACCAACAGACTAATTTTCCTTCTTAGCCACCACCTCCCCCGCCACCCCCGCCACCTCCGCCACCGCCGGTCGCGCGATTCGCAGCTCTGGCCGTAGAACCTGAACCCGAGCCAGAGCCCATACCGACCGTTCCTACCCATGTTCAAGGTGGTAAAGGCATCTGTGCCGTCGTTTTATACGACTATGAGGTATTTACTCGTCACTTTCGATGTCATCGCTCGAGGCTACTCCACGCGCGATTCCTTGCTAGGCTACGGAAGACAACGAGATAACTCTCGTTGAAGGCGAGTTGATTGAGCAGATTGAAGAGATCGACGAAGGATGGTGGAGCGGTGTCGGGCAGGGTGGTGCAAAAACGGGATTGTTCCCCTGTGCGTCCCTCCCGATACGATGGTAGGCTGATATATCTCTGATGCATGGTCGTATAGCCAACTATGTAGAACTCGTCGAGACACCGGGAGTGCCAGAGGTCGCGGAAGAGGAGGCACCACCCCCGCCCCCGCCCCCACCCCCACCCCCACCCCCACCCCCGCCGCCTGCTGCGCCTGCTGTGGTATGTTTTGGGCTGACTTGCATGTTTTCGGACGCTGATTGTCGCTGGAACTGGCTCGCGTGTAGCCCGTTGCACCTCCGGCACCTCCCGCGCCGCCGCCGCCTGCAGTCGACGAAGGCATCGTGGCTGTGGCGCTGTACGAGTAAGCATTCCTGAGCCTCTGCTCGTTTTTCGTGTCGCTCACGCCCGTCCGTTTCGTACCTAGTTACGACGCGGCAGAGGACAACGAAGTCACGTTCCGCGAAGGGGAGCGGATCACGGGGATTGAAGAGGTCGGCGAGGGGTGGTGGCAGGGTCGGAACGAGAGGGGAGAGGAGGGCCTGTTCCCAGGTGCGTTTTTTCCTGGCGCACGCACGTGCGGGGGAGTGGTACTGATGCGATGATTGGTGTGTAGCGAATTATGTGGAACTGGTCGAGCAGTGACTAGGGCTTTGAGAGAACAATGGGATGTGGTACGAATAGCGTCACTGGTGTTGGTGCTGTCACTTTCTGGGGAGGTAAATTCACGGCATGTCGCGCAGCCCGACGCCGTCCGTATACAGACTTATGATCGTTTATCAAGTGCAGTGAGTGAGTTGACATTCGAGGTTTCCAGGGTTCCTAGGCTGAACCAGAAACGAGCGCGTGGTGGAGGTGCCCTGGTCCTTGGTTTGACTCTCAGAGATGCTACGAGTACCCGACAATTCAGCATTGATGCCAGTTCTCCGGTGCAGTCGGGCTTCAAGCTTCCAGGGCACCGACCAACGCTCGTGTTTACCGCCGGTGAGCGGACACATTCCATTCCTGTCAAGAATTTTTTTTTATGTATGTGTGTGTGTGCAAGAGATAGACTCGCCTGATCGTGATCATGATTGTTTCGAGTGGGCAGGTGCCGCGGAACCACCCGCCGCTTATGATCTGTCGTTCCGTGTTATAGGCACCCAGGTAAGCTGGTACCCTAGTTCCAGGCACCACCACTTGTTGCTGCCGAGCTCCCCGCTTCCAACGCAGGGGCACATATGCTCCTGAGCGACGTTTGCCGATAGGACTGTCAACCGGACGTACATGCCCAAAGTTTCCCCCCCCTCAAACGTCCGGTCGAGGATGTTTGGGCCTGCACGTCAACGCCACGGAATCGGCTATTCAAAGACGTTGCGCGAAAAAAAAAAAAAAATGTCGTCGTGTTGGCGACCCAAACTTGTGCGCGCGTGCGTCTCGCGTGCACGACGAAGACGTACTGTCCATATATGATGGTCACACACACATTCGACTCGGCGCGTCGCGTGGTATTCGTCACGAGAGGAGGCGTGGTGCCGACGTTTACTGTATTTCCCTTTGGACGGCGAGGCCCAGATGGTGTTCCGAAATCGGCGTACGGTCCGTCGACGACTTTTTGAGGTCCTCCCCCCCCCCCCCCTGCGCCAGGCGTTAGTAGGTTTAGCCACTCCGTGGTTGCTGAGTACGTCGCCCGTCAGGACCCGACAGGATGGCCAGGGTCGTTGGAATACGCTGAGCTGGCACCGCGACTGAACGCTAGCCCCGTGCTCGAAAAGCCTATTTAGCCTGGCTCTAGTCCCTCCCCTCCCCCTCTTACGTTCCCCCTCCCCTCCCCTCCCAAGGACAGCGCCTTGAGCTGTGTGGTGTACTCTCTGGTCGTTTCGCGATGTCGGTGGTGCAAACTTTGAGCCAGTTACGGACCCGCCAGTGAGTGACAGCATCCCGTGACAGTGTTGACTTCAGCGATGTTGATCCAATCGCTCGTGCAAGGTTCTTTGCTGTCGCGGGGCAGGCTTTCTTGGTCCATGATTACATTCTCACTCTGCCTCTCGAAGTACGTGCTCTTCCCTCCCCCCCATTCTTCACCCGAGGACTGGGACCGAAAGATAGATTACATCTGGCGTGGACGGTGGAAGGCCGTCAAGACCATCTTTCTTCTCAACCGCTACGGGAACTTGATCGGACAGTCGGTGTTCACCCTCGAGGAACTGGGCGTCTTGAGTCATTACTCGGAAGTGGTGCGTCCTCCTCGTCCATCCCTCTCTCTCTCCGCGAGGAATCTCAGATCCACTCCGTACATGAGTTCTGCGAACGTTTTCCGTGGTATATCGCTCTTTTTGGACTCCTGTCCATAGAGTCCATCCACAGTGAGCGCTCCACTCTCGCCGGTGTCGTCTCTTTGTGCTATATGTAGAAAAAAACGACCCCCAGTCTTGGTTCTCTTACGCGCGTGGGCCATCTGGGGATGCAAGTATTACGCTGCTGTCGCGCTGATCTCCGCATACGTGCTCTACATCGCTACGGTGATCGGATTAATGATTCACGACATGGTCGTCATCACGCACAACTTGAAGGGTGCGTGCGCGTGTTGTCGTCATGTTCGGCAGTGATCCTTGCAACACGACTCACACTTGGAGCAGTCTTTCATTCGCTCTACCTGGCAGAAACAGGCGTCTGTATTGTGCCAGGAGGTGCTTGTGAGTTCCCCCGTCATAGCCCTTTTACGACTATTCCTGATCATGCCGATCGTGCGTCCGACTAGCGAGGGGTGTGAGTTCCTGGTGCTCGTCTCGTCGGAACGACTGGAGACGCTGACTGCGCTGCTTAGTTTAACTGGTCTTTATCGTGGATATCGCAAGTCGCGTTCTAAACACAGGCCGAGAACGTGGGAGCCTGACGAGAACCGTAGATTGTCGCTGGACGGCATCGTGTTTCTCATGGTCGCGTTTACCCTCGGCAAAGTCTTCAAACAGACACAGGGTTTCCAACGTTCGCCTGTTTTCCGTGTCCTATCCATAGATGGTGAGAGAGCATTCCGTCTTTTTTGTCCCATGTGGGGCTGACTGACCTTTGGTCTAGCTGGCCTGTATTTTCTTGTGTGTGTCGTCACGTATTGCAAGAGACGGTGTTGTTCACGACTCCATACAGACAAACGCCATCATCTGTGTGGTAACCGTGCTATGCCAGTGAGTCGTCTCTGCGGCTCTAGGATCACGCGACCTTTCTGACGAACACACATTCTCTTCAGGACCACATTTGTCAATGTGAGAGATCAGGTTCTCGCTTTTTCGAAACAAACATACATTAAACGTCATCATCGTCCAAAGGACCCGCGGATGAATCTCGTGACAACGTCCGTGGTACTCCTTTGCACGAATGACGACGGGCCCTCAGACTCTAACGTCACACTCCTTTTTTTTTTTTTTACAGTTTCATCCCGTTGATGACGGTCACTGGACAGCGCGTCGTCCTGAATCTGCGACGACTTGCACCGCAACGCCAGAGAGACCATGCTGTCTTCAGCCAGCACACGGAGGACAGGCGCGTCTCTGTCATGCGCCCGACGTCTGTTTTCAAGCCCTCCGAGCACTGGACGACGACGACGACGACGACGAGGAGCCAGCGCCAAGGCGGCCTGCGGCACGACTGGGAGTCGGGGGTGGTGGACAACAGGACGGGTACGCTCGAATTGATCGTCATCGGACCTAAAGGGCCATGAGGGTCGAACGTATGTACGTGCTACTCGTCCGGCTCTGGATCGGGATGACGAGCCATCAAGTTAATTGTAGAATTACTGTAACGCCAGCATAGACATTGTCATCGAGTTGGCGAGTCGGTAAAAAAAATATGGAATGATCTAGCGTGGGAGGTCATCGACGGGTAAACAGTCTATCCCTCGAATGTGATAAACGTGTTCCCCCTATGATCTCAGATTGCGAAAAAAAAAAAAAAAAAAAGGGTCAAGAGAACATACATATTTTACGTCCGAGCAAACCCCACGCGGTCGGCGTCTGCGTCGAATACCTTACCAAAGGTGACCGATCAATCAGTATATTCCTCTTCATTACTTCGAATAGGGCCCACCACTGACCGAACAACACCTCTCCAAGAACGTGTGTCCAATACAAAAGTCAGACCCCTTCCCACTGTCGTGTCCCCAGGCGCCGATCGTACCGTAGTACTACTTCCCGGCGACGCCACCTAACGCTTCGTGTTGGACTGTATAGGGATCAGCTGCGCAGCGACGTCCATGGCGAGCACCAAGCCACCGATCGTGAAAGTGTGGAGGAGCCCGCATGCACGGGACGGAAGAAGGTGGGGGGGGGGGGGAACGTCGATGTCGGAGCCCCGTGTGTGCGACATCCACATCAGCAAAAGATGGGTTCGATCAATGAAAAGAAATATGAAAACAGCGCTGTGTGAGAATGATAGACGAGGTTCTAGACCTCCCAGAGATCGATGAACGGAAAGCCTCAGTCGCAAAAATCACCCACAAGATGTGATTATATATGCACTCGTTCAGCAACTACAGAGATCTCGACTAAGTTACAAGCACGTCCCCATTAGATATTAGCAGAGGTTATCAACATCTCTCAATTCTGGTTTGCCATGTACATATAGCACAAGCAGAGAGAGATTTCACGCCTTATCCGTTGTAAAAGTGTTATTTCTGTCATGTCCAAAGCTCAGATGACACTTGATCTCGACATGGACGAAGACTCACGTCCGAGCAAATCCAACACGCTTGGCATCCTCATCAAATACCTGGAAAAGGGACAAGTCAGTATATCCTTCTTCAAAGGTGGCCCGCTACTGACTGCATAGTATCTCTCCATGAACTTTTCTCCGAGAATGAAATCCAATCCTTCTCCACTGAGGCTTCCCAAGAAGCCAACCACACTGTACCGTACCCCAGGAACTCCGCCCCAAGCAATATTCTGGTCTTCCGGAATTAGCTGGGCAGCGACATCCATGGTAAATACCCGGCCAGCGATTGTGAAGTCGAGAGGCTGCATGTACTTGACGGAGGAAATAGGGATTTTGATGAGAGCCGTATTCAAATCGAACTGGGCACCTGGAATGGCTATCACGTATTTGGCCAGGAAGTCGTCCGCGAGGAGGACCTCTGTTGGAAAAATAGTAGGTGATAGGTCTGCAGAATCGAAGAGAAAACATACGTGTGGTACCGGTGTCAACAATCCCGGCAGTCGAATTCGGAATGATGGTGTGGTTGCCGTATGTGGCCGAAGTGACGTTAATGCCCCAGTAAAGGGAAGACGGGGACGTCTTCGTCAGAGGGGCATATGTTAACTCTCCCTCGAACTGTATGTGAGGTAAATAAGACAATTTGATGCCAAGAGCTGATAAAGAGCAGGATTCATACTGAGCATGGATCTATGCCTCCGAATGTCAATGCACCATCTACGGGTCTGGGTTTGATGATGCAAACACGATCAGACAATGAATGCTCACTTGTTTCGTTGGCACTCGTCGGGGGGGCGAAGTGAACACCAAGTATTTGCTTGTCAACAAGTCCCTGCGACACGAGGTTGTTCATCACCGTTGGAATTGTTGCATTCTTGTCAGAAGAGAGCGTTTCTAGTGTGAGATCGACGGGCCCAACACCAATAATCCCATCGACATCGTTAAAATCAGCAGAGGAGAGCGCGTCGCCGATCGATTGGTTGGAGATGACAACACCAGGTGCAAGAGTCACTTGATCAAGATCTATTCGGTGTAAATTATCAGGCACTCAAAGCAACGTGAAAGGGTTGCAAAGCTTCTTACACTCCAATCCCGTGAAGTTGCCCAGCCCATAAGTGACATTCACTTTTAATCCTGTGGGGATACTAGTAGATGTCCGAACATATGGCTTGCCAACACTGAAACAAAATCGCATATTTTACGATGCCAATCAGTCCCCCACTCACCCACAGAAAGTATTGGAGGAACCAGTATCAACAATAAGGTTGTAGTATGTCGGGGGCTTACCAATCCCGACGCTTGTTGTATACTGGACATATTGTAGGTTTGTCGCAGGCACAGAGAATGGCCCTCTGCCCTTTCTGCTCTTGAAGAATGCAGCACGGGCACGATCTGCATCAGGAGATCCTTTGAGATACGCTCCGGTGCGCTGGAGCTTCGTCAATGGAACACTGATGATAGCCAAGCCAGAGGTGGCCACTGAGAGGAGGATGAGGGAGAGCGCAGCAAACGACCTCATGTTGACGGAGGTGCACTGGGGAGTATTCTGTCTGTATCTAGCATTTATAGTGCGACAGGATACTCACTGTGGGACATGAGAGCCAGATGTTGCACAAGAGGGATCGTCAAGAAGATCTGATTTCTGTCACACAAGCTGTCACTTCGCATGTAGACACTGATGGATTCATGTGATGGCAAATCTGTCTCTTGTCCTGCCTGGCGTGGAAAGTAATCCTCTATGCGCTTTCATCTCAAGCGGAAAGGAAGACTTATATGTATGGAAACACTCCCCTCTGACTCGTCAGCAAGTGGTGTTCGTGTGGACTGTGTGTGTAGATTACCAAGACCTTGAGTGCGATTTTGGCGATCATCACGGCGACTCTGATCGGTGACCCTTGTTCTTGGCCCTCCGGCGGAACATGAGTTGATGAGTTCATAGCTCGGACAGCCTCTGACAGTCGTGTGCCGGCGCTTGACAGGTCCGGACCTTTGGCCTGATATACCCTAGGTTCAAGTGGTTGGCGCACATAATGAAAGATGAAAGAGAAGAACACTCTTGCCACTTTGCGGTCAGCACAGACATGGACTGCCTCTGCAACACGAAAAGCCGAACAAGACCACCAACAAAGCAAGTCGAGTGCCTAGATATCGCGACATTGCTTGACAACCGTCCGATAGTCAGTGTTTCAACGTCGACAGGAAGGCAAATCGAAAACTCTAGACAGAAATAACGTGCCAGATTGCGCCATAGGCCAAACATGACACCTGGTTCTCCATGGTGATGTTTCAATTTTTTTCCCTTTCGATTGATAGCTGGCTCGTGTGGCCGCCATGTTTCAAGTAGAGCCGAGATAAGGCTGGGGCCTGTGCACCCATATTCACACACGACGCTGGCGAAAATCCACCGTAAGGAATTGGAGGTATGACACATGCCCATTGGGATTTGGTAGTCTCGAATGGTTCATTTCACAGGTCGCTGAACCAGACTAAAGGATTTGGTGTTGCTGCAGAGTCTGTCTGTCGAGCTCCGCTCTCCATGCGAAAGTGGTGCCACATCTTTATATGCCTACGTAATCATTCGCAAGGTTCCTACTCTTATTGTGGTGTCATCATGATCCACCTGCAAAGGTTCTCATGCGACTAATCACCGTGGTGTATCGAGATGGGGATACTAGCCGTTGGTTTTCTCATCTGTGATTGAGGGGTTCTAGCTCAGCTCGATATTTACGCATGACGCTCTCCGGGATCTTGCGCATAGTGGAGGCTGAGTTCCTTCACCTGCTTGGTTGGACGATTCTGCTAACGTGCATTGTGTTGTCCCACGAGGAATAGCAATCACGATGGAGCGAATGAGAGCTCAGTTGTTTGATTTGGGCCCAAGAGGATCTAGCTCCAGAAAAACGGTGAACGTACTCCAAACTTGATACCTTCTGTAATGGCCGCGGAGAAAAAGATGGTGTCCCACCGCTCCGTCTACGTTAGTCGATCACCTTTCGTCTATCCACTTATTTGGCTCGTTCGAAGCCTTGTCAACGTAGATGGAGCCAGCGAGGTGTTGGTGTGTTGTTCAGACATCACGGATCCAATCTCACTAGCAGGTCAGATAGCGAGCATGGAACCAACAATCATAATTGATGCGAAAAATGGGGATTCAACAACCTTGTAAAAAAAAAAGAAAAGTTGTGTTATCTGTTGTGTTGTTATTCTTCGTACATAGTCAAACGGACACGGACTCTTCTGGATTACATAATTCTCGGGTAGATAAGGTAGATTTCGACGCGTCTCTACCTCAGTCACGGACTCCGTCCCGTACTGAGGTGAGATCAGCCCATTCACCATTTGCACTTCATACTTACACACTGTAGTGTATTTCTACAGGTGTGCTAATATACAGTCACGGACTCTGTCCCATACCAAGTGTATTTCTACAGGGTATGAGCCCCATGCTCTAATCAAAGGATCAATTGCATATATTTGTGTCTACATTGCGCATACATCCACTGAAATGACCAGTACCACATCAGAAGAGATCAAGCTACCTAAGCTTGATGCGTCTGGCAAGGAGTGGACCACTTGGAAGGTCTGTCTCCAACTTACTGCTAGCAGTTGGGGACTAGCTGGATACCTTGATGGGAGCAAGGTGATGCCCACACATCCAGCAACTGGTAAACCACCTGGGTGGACACCAACCAATGATGCTGAGAGAAAACTGGTTGCAGACTATGAGAAAGACCTGGCAACCTGGGATGAAAAGGACACGAAAGTGCAACACATGATTACCAATACCCTTTCTAATTCTATCTTTGTTCGCCTTGTGAACAAAAAATCAGCCCATGAATATCTTGTGACTCTGCATACCCTCTTCGAGAAACGATCTCTCATTGTAGGTGCTGAGATGCGGCGTTAGCTTGGGAAACTCAAATTAAAGGAAGGAGGAGATGCATGTGTGCATATAGACAAGATTATTGCACTCCACAAAGATCTTGCTTCTGTTGGGCGACCAGTCTTGGATGAGGATCTTTTTAACATTGTATATGCATCGCTTCCATGCTCCTACAACCCTGGTCTTGCTGCTTTATCCTCCACAATGCACCTACAAGGGACTTCCATTACTGCTGATGCTTTGATGGACATCATGTTGGAGGAATATGACCGACTTACCTTCCAGAATGGTGGGAAGGGGAGGAATTCCATAGGTGAGGATGCCACTTTTGGGGCTAATACTTCATTAAAGAAGTGGAGAGGAAAGGGGAAGAGATTTACTGGAGACTGCCACAACTGTGATTGAGTAGACCACAAAGACCAGGACTACTGGAAGGAAGGTGGCGGGAAAGCTGGTCAGGCACCTAAGGGTTGAAAACCTTGTGGAAAGAAGACTAAAGATGATAGGAATAAAAGCAAGTCATTGTCAGTCTCTGCAAATGCAACCACTAGTGAGAAGGATTCCACTCAGCCTGACAGTGCCTGGCTTGCAGTGTCTGACCCTGAATCCAGTGGCAATGTTAATGCCTTCACTGTTCACCATGACACCATTCCAGAATTGTTTAATAGTGGTGCCTCACAGCATCTCTCTCCTTGCCATGAGCGATTCCTCAACTTCATTAGCATCCCACCTAAGCCTATCAGAGGTGCAAATAATGGGACTTTTCATGCAATTGGATGAGGGGACTTGCCTATCTTCCTGCCCAACAGGAGGACCCAGTCACGGATGCTCCTCAAGGATGTCTTATATGTATCGAGTATGTGGGTGACTCTTGTCTCAATCAGCCATCTTGCAGAAGCTGGATGTCATGCAGTCTTTGACCAAGAAATGTGTTGGATTTTTGACACAGAATGCTGTCTGCTAGATCAAGTTGAGGTCACTAATGGTCTGTACAAGTGTTATGGTGCAACGGTATCTAATGCAAACATATTAAAATGACTAGGCAGAACAGTGATTGTTCCTGATGATAGGTGGCTCCTCTGAGCAGACCTGGACCCATGGGTAGCAACATAGTCAGCGCAGCTCCCGGATAGAGACTCTTCTTAGTCTCGTAGATGCTGGCCTCAGCACTCCTATATATGGATGATCTAGCAGTGGTGTATACAATGCATAGCTTTCTTAGTGATGGCAAAGTAAGATTGCTAGAATAGTCCCTTTTACTAAGAGGGAAGAACTCTTAATGAGTGTGTTAGAATATCAAAAATGAAGATTACTCAAACAGTGGATAGGGTGACTGGCTGTTCTGAGAAGGGGTTCTAGCATGTAGATTATGTAGAACAGGTTAAAGTATTGATACATGTGAGGACCCTATTTATAAAGTATACTGGCAGAGCATGGACCAAGTTGTCAGAAAAGGTAATTACTGAACAAGGGAAAGATGTCACCAGTGGTCTGAAGATATATCTAGAAGTGGGAAGCCACTAATGCTAGTATACAATATGAAGTTGTCAGCATAGGACCAGATGATAGAGGTCCTTCTCATCACATGCTGTAGTGAGTACAGGAGATAGGGAGAGTCATGGAAGGCATAAATGGTAATGAAAGAAAAAAAGTGGGGGTGTATGAAGAGGGCCTATTGACTCATAATAACAAGACAGAGTGCAATTACTCTGTAACTGCAGTGTCTGCAAAGGGCAATTAGATGCTTTCCATGGAGGACCTACACACTCGATTGTCCCATATTAGAGTTGGGACTATACATGAGATGATGATGAAGGGGATGGTTACTGGTGTTGTGCTAGATCCAAATTGCTGTGAAATGGGTCAGTGCAGCTCTTGCAAGTATGGAAAGGCTACTCGGGCTCCTATCGGGAAGGTTCAGGATCCCCATTGGGCAGAACAACATGGCGACGAGATATATACTGATGTTTGAGGGCCTTCATCTATTCTGACTCCTGGCAAATGGAGTTACTGATACAACCCTAAACCAGAGAGCGTCTCACTTGAGGGTAAGCTTGGGGCATTCGTAGGTCACAGTGGTGAATGGAGTGAGGGGGCTTGTAGTGGTGCCTATGTTATCCCTTGCTAAGGCTAGCTAGTAGAGGGGAGAACACCAAGAGAACAAGCTGAGGACTTCAGCATTGCCCCCTGGCCTTTATATACTATTCTAATGTACAGCCACCTGGGCACGGACCAACTACCCTAATATGGTAGATCTCCTACTATGGTCAAACCCTTGACCCTTATCTATGCCTCATGGCGACAGCGATCAGCAATCCTGTGCTGCCACAGCGGAGATTAACTGCCACCTCCTGTGTGGCGCCTTCTATTAAAGAAGAGAAGAGAAGCATCTGGAAAGATCTGGATGAGCAGAATTTAAGGGGTGCTGGGTTAGGGTGCAAATGAAGAGTGGAAATGAAAAGAACCTAATCAGGAAACTAGTTCCCACGCATTAGGAGCGCAATAGATTTCCGAATCTACTACCAAGGGTGACAGGTGATGGCAAAGGCCGTACTTTGTTACCTGTGCTCTGTCTAGGTGGTCTTTGGACTCTTTAATACCTAGCTCTCCTGGCATCATCACATGACTAGTCACGTGGCCTGCAAATGAAGTAAACACGTCCAGGCATGGAGAGAAGAAAAGAGAAAGAAAAATAAATGATACCCATAGTGTGACATAACCATAACACTACCCCCCTCCTAAGGCTTGGATTCCCAGACGAGCCAGGCACTCACGGAGCACTTGGGAAATCCAAGACATTGAAAGGGAGGCCCCACTCTGGTGGGTCGGTGAGAAAGTCAGACCTATTAAATAAAAGGAAAAAGTCCATAGGGTTGATTGCAAGCGACCGAGGGGCAGAGGGATGGGCACAGTGGAAAGCCTTTAGTGCTTCCTTCACATTACTGAGGTTCTCGGTAGGCTCCCAAGTCCTATCCTTGTCCCCAAAACCCTTCCAGTGGACTAAATATTCTAAGTGCGTCCCGTTCTGGTGGCTAGCCACCAAATAATCTACTTCCTACTCAAAGTCTCTATCCTCGGTTACAATAACTGGTTCCGGGCGTCGAGGGACTTGCCCCTTGAGATGTTCCTTATAAGGTTTCACCCAGGAAACATTGACCGTAGGGTGGATCTGTAGTATCTTTGGCAGCAATAACATAACCATGTTGGGGTCTGCTAGAGCTGTGATCTTGTATGGCCCCAGCCAATGCTCAGACAATGTCTTTGAAGCCCTTGTGAGCCTCAAGTTCTCTGTTGAGAGCCAGACTAGCTGGCCAACTTCATAGATAGGGGCATTGGAATGATGCTTGTCCGCCTGTAATTTCATTTTCTCCTGAGCTTGCAGGAGGTTGTGGCGCACTTCTTTCAAGGTGACAGTGAACTCATCCGCAGCAGGGGCCGTACTACTTCTGGTAACAGCTTCGGTGCCCAACCGCATTGGATAAGTATGGGTGAGGGAGAATGGAGTCTTCTTCATAGAAGAAGATACCTTGGAATTGATGCTATACTATATGATCAGAAGCTAGTCCGACCATTCTTCTTGGCGGTCAAAGCAATACATCCTCAAAAACTTCCTGATCTCCCGATTGGTGACTTCCGATTGCCCGTCTGTTTGTGGGTGGAAGGCAGTCAAGAGATGTGTTTCGATGCCAAGTTGCTTATTAATATTTTGCATCACCTGTGATGCAAACTGTGGACCTCGATCTGTAGTGATGGACTTTGAAAGACCATGGTGCTTCCAAACGTGCTGCATAAATAACTTGGCCATGTCAACAGCACTAATCACCTTGGTGCATGGGATCAGCTCAACTTCCTTGCTGAACTGGTCAACCACTGTCAAGATGGCATCGAATCTGTGAGAGAGGGGGAGGTCAGTAATGAAGTCTGTGGTGATATCCTCCCATAGACCAGACGGGACTGGTAAAGGAATGAGCCTGCCAGCTGGTGCAGCACCTGTTCCCTTGAACTGTTGGCATGTGTCACATCTAGCGATGTAGTCTTTGACAAAAGTGGCAAGACCAGGCCACCAATAATTACATTGTAACGCTTCAAGTGTCTTCTCTTGTCCTGGATGCCCTATAATGGGCATATCGTGGTGCTTCCGGATGACTTCCATCTGAAGCGGCAATGATTCGGGGATGTATATTCTTCCATGGTGGTCACTGAGGCAGCCATTATGCTTCTTCTGGATTCCCCACTTCCTTTCAAGTTCCCTGATGTCCCTTTCACAAAGCTTGCACGTTTCCAGAAATATTTTATGTCTAAGTTGTACCCCTTCATCCATAATCAAGAGCGTGCCCTCTAAGGGGGTTGCTCTAATCTTATCTGGGGAAATAATGATTATTCCTTTATTATCTTCCTCAATTCCTTTGGCATGATCTGGGTGACGACTTAATGCATCGGTCTTCGCCATCGAGGCACTGGGTTTGTATACCCATACCATGTTGAATCAGGTAAGATATTGTGCCCACCACGCTTGGCAGCAATTTAGATCTTGGCACGTCATGAAAAACCTTAAATTATTGTGGTCATTCCAGACCTCGAACAGTAACTTGGCTCCTTCTAGGTAATGCTACCATTGCTCCAATGCTTGGATGATGCCTAGTATCTCCTTATCGGCAATGGGGTAGTTCCATTCTTCCGGGGTCATAGAGTGGCTTGAGTACACCACTGGATGCCACTTATCTCCCTTTAATATACTTAAAACAGCCCAGGTTGCATAATCTGAGGAGTCGCTTTCCATATGGAATTGACAATCAATGTCAAGGTAAGCAAGGACAGGTGCAGTAGTGAAGGCTTGCTTTAGCATGTCGAAAGTGTGCTGGCATGCTTCATCCCATAGAAAGGCTTTGTCCTTCTTCGTCAGGTCGTGGAGTGGTCTAGCCACCTTGCTATAATCGGATATGAACCTGCGATAGAAGTTTGCCAACCCTAGGAAACTTCTGACATCCTTGACTTTCATGGGAACCAGCCATTTCATGATAGCATCTACTTTTGCCGGGTCCATCTTTATCCCTTCCAGGAAAACGATCATTCCCAGGAAATCTACCTCTTTGACGTGGAAGAAACACTTTTCTGGTTTTACGAATAGGTCGTTTTCTTCGAGGCGTCGGAGGACTTCTAGCATGATCCGGTTATGCTCTTCCTGGTTATTTGTTTTTGTAAATATCATAATGTCGTTGATATAGATGACGCAGACGTCATCCATATCAGCAAAGATCTCATTCATCATTGCCTGAAAGGTGGCAGGGGAGTTGCAAAGTTCAAAATACATTACAAGTGGCTTGAATGCTCCTTTGAACGTGACAAAGGCTGCTTTCCATTCATTGCCTTCTCGAATTCAGATGTTGTTATATCCCCACCTGAGATCCATTTTCATAAATAATTTGGCCCCTTTTAGCTTATCCACTAATTGGAAAATCAGTGGGAGCAGATAATTATTTTTGATGGTATGCTCATTAAGGTAACGGTAATCCTGTACCATGTGCTTCTTGCCGTCTTTCTTTGGAACAAAGAAGACCAGAGAGGTTTGCGGTGATTTAAAGGGCTATATGTACCCCTTGGCTAGCTGATCGTCTAGAAAAGCTTTGACCTCTTCTTATTCCATAACCGATAAGGGAATGAGTCAACCCTTCTTAAGATTAAATGTCTCTTTCAGGTCGATCCTGTGATCCCATGGTTTCCTAACAGGCATGCGCTCGCTTTCCTTTTTCAAGAACCATCCAAAATACTTCTCATATTCATGAGGAACCAGTTCCTCAACTGTCTTTTCTCTTTTTGGTTCTTATGCTTCTAGTGTCTTAATGGTGGCATGAATCTGGTATTGGAAATCTTCTTCCTCCTTTTCCAGAATACGGAGGAGCACCGGCTTATCCTGTAAGCGGTGGCAGTGTTGAGGGCAATGAGTCATCTTTACTGTGCCCTTTGACTAGTCGATCTTGGGGTTATGGCGTTTTAACCATTCATATCCCAGAATGAATTGGTTCTTTCCCAAGTCGGTTACTTCTGCCGTTATCTTTTCTCGGTGTCCTTGGAATTCTAATACCAGTTTGGCAGTGTGGGTGATGCTGCCTGCCGAGTTCTTCGTTCCGTCCACGTTGTATACAGGTATCTCATGGCAGAGTTTTACCAAAGGGAGATTGATGTTATTGGTCCACTTTCGGTCCACAAATACTACATTTGCCCTACTGTCTAGCAGTGCTTCTACTCTTATGTAGTCTTTTTTGGACCTTTTGTTGTAGGGTGCAATGCGAATATTGAGAAGTATTTCCTTGTCTATTTTCAAATTCCTAATAAAAATATCATCCAGGAAAATGACATTTTGCTTTGAATGCGAAGAGGAATTAAGCCCAGGTTTATCATCCCTGGCGAGCCCCACTGGGGACCCCTCTGATGGCTGTGTAAATACTTCCTTTTCCATTTCCTTGGCTGTTTCTACCGAGAGGTTAGAATACCTATTTGGCAATGCGCCTTTAGGACTCCCGGGGTCCTTCAGGCATGGCCTTTTCCCTTACTCATGAGGCCTTCGTAGTTTCTAAATCAGGCCCGCGCTTCTTTGAAATTCATCTCCCTTACTGTCTTGGGCAAGGGACGTTCGGAGGGGTCTACCTCCTTTCCTTTGTCTTCCCGGTTAGGTCTGGGGGTAGTGGACTTACCCACGCTCCAGACTAAAGCCGAAGATGTGGTGCCCGCTTCAGTGTTCTCTTCTTCATCTGAGGGGACTTCTTTCCATCAGACAACTTTCCTCATTTTCCTGCCTGTGGGCGGAGCAGGGGCTTGAGGTTTCCATTTGGAGCAGATGTTTCGGTGTCCCCCCCTACTAAAACCACACTCGGTGCATCTCGAGGAGGGGAGTTTGCAATCTTTTCCAAAATGTCCTTGTCCACCACAGTTGAAGCAGATGTATGTTGACTTATCAAATATTGGCCATTTCTGGGCCACATCGATATCCATAGCATTTGGGTCACACCTCGGGGCTCCCGAGTTCCTCTGCATGCCCCTTGAGAGAAGCTTCATCAGGTCTTCTCTTTCTTCTTGGATCCTGAGTTCCTCCATAAATTCTTCGAGGTCCTTAGGGTAACTCTTGGCCCAATGGTACCTCTTGATGATCCCCTGGTCAGCATGCTTGTATAGGAGATTGATACATTGGTCACTTGGCAGCGCAGCTACCAACTGGTGTGATTTGAACTTTGTAAGGAAAGAGATCATATCACTCTTTCCTTGCGAGAGGGTGAGCAGCTGTTGTTTATGCCACTCCTTGTCGTTTACTGGCCTGAAATTTGCCAGCATCATTTTCTCAAACGCCTCCCAGGCTGGCCAGCCCGCTGTTGTGGCTGCCTGGCTTATAGTCATAGCAAGGCGGGCAGCATCTCCTTTCGTCATTCTAGACACCACAGCTTTCACCGCAGTCTCGCCGGAGAGGGCGGTGGCATTTTCGTCCTTCCACATAAGGATTTTAGCCCACCATTCATTAAATGTTCGGCCCTGTTGACCTTCAAAGGTTCCAGGGTCCATGATGACTTTAGACAACTTGGGCACACTTGGCCCTGCGGTCGCTGATATGACCACCACCAGAACAACCCAAGGACTAGGCCGAGGGAAGACATGTATGGGAGTCTTGTGGGAGGCTGACCGAGGGCATACTTGTAGCCAGCGAGTCACCACTAAGAGGGGATGAGCCCCAATGCTCTGATGAGGGGAAAACCTCAGGAGAACAGACTAAGGTTTCCCTTAGCCATCCTCAGCCTTTATATACCTTGGCGTATATACATCACATGACCTAGGCTACTACTATAGTAACCGGGAACCCTTGACCCTTGTCGTCTTGTGACGCCCCCCTTCATTACGGATCTTAGCCGTTGGCTGTGTTCTTCTATCCACAGTGATGCGCCCTGCGCCCAACCAAGGCCTCATGGATCAGGCGTGCTTACGCCCAAGACCCTCATCTCCATGCGATCCGTGGCCCAGTCCACCATGCGTCATTCGGTACTTTCCGACGTGGACCATTGCGGCCATCGTTTTTTGCAGATATGGCCTCGCAGCCATATCAGTCGCTCCACCAGTTGCTGCTGGTCTGGCGGAGAGGGTTCTTATTTGGCTGACAAGGGTGCTAACCATTGCTTCTAGGTCTTTTATTTTGCCTGCTGCTACGACGAGCCGGTTGCTTTCTTGAGCGGCCCTAGCCTCTGCTTGGGCTAGGCAATTGATCATGTTTACCTTTTCGCCTTCCACTGAGGCGAGATAATTTCCTAACTCAACAACCAATCTTGCCCAATCATCGGTTCCAGATGCAAGTTGGGAGATAATGTTGATGAGGTCCTGGGGAAGCGACATTGTTATTTTTTTATCAGAAGTACTTTACTTTCTTGACCGGTCTCAGCCAAATCCTAGACCCTAAGGGTGCTTCCCTGCTAACTTCCTTCTCGTACTCCCTCCTAGTCCTTTTCCTAGGTGCTGGGGGCTCCTGCACCGGTTCTGGATCTAATGAGGGTATGTGAGAGTTGATACCCAGTGTGTACGGGCATTTGGCCGGGGCGGGGGTTGAGCAGGCGGTGGATAAAGGGGACACCCTGAAGACTTGGTCTAACTCCTGTTGGTGGCGGAAGAGGTTCCACTCATAATCCAACCACACGTCGTCGAGGTAGGGGTCGGCTGCTAGGAGCAGCAGGTGGGAAGGCCGCGGGGGTGGTGAGGGTGAGACGGTTGAGCCGACAGATGGTGATATGGCTGCGAGGCCATATCTGCAAAGAACGATGGCCGCAATGGTCCACGTCGGAAAGTACCGAACGACGCATGGTGGACTGGGCCACGGATCGCATGGAGATGAGGGTCTTGGGCGTAAGCACGCCTGATCCATGAGGCCTTGGTTGGGCGCAGGGCGCATCACTGTGGATAGAAGAACACAGCCAACGGCTAAGATCCGTAATAAAGAGGGGTGTCACAAGATGACAAGGGTCTAGGGTTCCCGGTTACTATAGTAGTAGCCTAGGTCATGTGATGTATATACGCCAAGGTATATAAAGGCTGGAGTAGCTGAGGGCAACCTCAGTCTGTTCTCCTGAGGTTTTCCCCTCATCAGAGCATTGGGGCTCGTCCCCCCTCTTAGTGGTGACTCGCTGGCTATCAAGTAGCGCCCTCGGTCAGCCTCCCACAAGACTCCCATGCGTGTCTTCCCTCGGCGTAGTCCTTGGGTTGTTCTGGTGGTGGTCATATCAGATGGCCCTTCAATCTCTTCCTGTCGAAAGTAAAGCGTGGGGTCTACTGACAGTGTGCTGCTGGTGAGGTCCCTGGGGTTGTTCTCGATCCAGGTACTGGAAAACCCTACTTCTGGCTACTCTAAATAGCCCCAGAAGGCTTCTTCGAACTGCCTCTCTGACTCTGCCTGACGTTCTCTCGTCAGGTAATCGGCTAGCTCCTCTAATTGTACTACGGGGAGATCTAGGTCGCCTTGGTCGTTTGGGTCTTCTACTACTACCCGATTGGCTACTAGAAAACGATATACGATCTGTAGAGCTAGGGGGAGGGCAGAGGGTATGGATGGCACTTGATGCCTATAAGAGGAATGCGGCTGTGCGAGCATCCACTTGGAACTTACTCTTCCTAGGTGATGGGGCTAGGAAGTGCGAGGTATGAATGTTAGCAGCTTGTTCTAATGATACAACTCTAAACCAGAGAGCATCTCACTTGAGGGTAAGCTTGGGGCATTCATAGGTCATGGTGGTGAATGGAGTGAGGGGGCTTGTAGTGGTGCCTATGTTATCCCTTGCTAAGGCTAGCTAGTAGAGGGGAGAACACCAAGAGAACAAGCTGAGGACTTCAGCGTTGCCCCCTGGCCTTTATATACTATTCTAATGTACAGCCACCTGGGCACGGACCAGCTACCCTAATATGGTAGATCTCCTACTATGGTCAAACCCTTGACCCTTATCTATGCCTCATGGCGACGGCGATCAGCAATCCTGTGCTGCCACAGCGGAGATTAACTGCCACCTCCTGTGTGGCGCCTTCTATCAAAGAAGAGAAGAGAAGCATCTAGAAAGATCTGGATGAGCAGAATTTAAGGGGTGCTGGGTTAGGGTGCAAATGAAGAGCAGAAATGAAAAGAACCTAATCAGAAAACTAGTTCCCATGCATTAGGAGCACAATAGATTTCCGAATCTACTGCCAAGGGTGACAGGTGATGGTAAAGGCCGTACTTCGTTACCTGTGCTCTGTCTAGGTGGTCTTTGGACTCTTTAATACCTAGCTCTCCTGGCGTCATCACGTGACTAGTCATGTGGCCTGCGAATGAAGTAAACACATCCAGGCGCAGAGAGAAGAAAAGAGAAAGAAAAATAAATGATACCCATAGTGCGACGTGACCATAACAGTTACTACTACTCATTCACTGATAATCACACTCACTATACATAGATTAGCTTGATGCATGTGAAGTCTGATACCTTTGATGCTTATCTGGCTTTCAAGGCCTGGTTGGGGACCCAGCATGGTAAGATGGTGAAGCAGCTTTGTTCTGATCATGGGGGGGAGTACCTGTCCGATGAGTTTACATATCACCTGAAGAATGCTGGAACCACACAGAAACTCACCACTCATGATACACCAGAACACAATGGAGTTGCTGAACACTTAAATCACACACTTGTGGAATGTGTGCAAACTGTCTTACACACCAGTGGACTATCTAAGAACCTATGGGGGGAGGCACTCCTGCATGTTGTCTGAGTGAAGAATTGATTAGCCACCAGGTCACTAGATAGGAAGACTCCCTATGAGATGTTGTATGGCGAAAAGCCCAACTTGGGTAACTTATCACCCTGGGGAGCAAAGTGCTGGATTCTAGACCACTTGGGTTCCAAGCTTGATAACCATGCTAAAGAAGGCCATTGGGTCAGTTTTGATGCTGAATCCACAGCGCACAGAATTTTCTTACCTGATCGCCATGCTGTTGTTGTTGAATGCAATGTCACTTTTCAACAGAATGATGAACTGGTGTCCATACAGCTTGATGACACTCACAATGAACCTACTACCACTCAGATCAATCCAATCATCAAAACAGATGACATACCACCTGCTCATGTGCTAATATCACCCCAGACCAATCCCAACATCATTGAGGCATTGAATGGACTTAATCTGCAGTGATCAGCTCATCAGCAGACAGAATCCTCCTATTTGTATATGCTCCATCAAGGGAAAGGTACTAACGATAGTAGAGGGGGGAGAACAATTATCTCTAAGGGGATCCAGACAGCCATGGTGGAAGGAGTAGAGAGCAGGAACACTGCAACTGCATGGGAATTGGATGACAAAGATGAGGTGTTTGTGCTACTCACTGTTATGAGTTGACAACCCCTTTTCATATGCTCTCACTCTTTTTCTTCCATTGCCATCTATGCTTTCCATGATTCTCCTTACCTCCTATATTTGTTGTAGCATACAATGAGGGGGACCTCAATTATCCGATCCTATGCCAATGACTTGATACTATATACTAGCACCAATGGCTTTCTGCTTCCAGATATATCTTCAAACCATCGGTGACAGCCTTCCCCATTCAGTAATTACCTTTCTTGATAACCTGGTCCATGCTCTACCAGTATACCCTATAAATAGGGTCCTCGCATGTACTAGTACCTTAGCTTGTTCTACGCAATACACATGCTAGAACTCCTCCTCAGAACGGCCAATTGCCTTATCTGCTATCTGAGTATCCTCTACCTTTGACATCTCAACTTTCTCATTAAAGAGTTCTTCCCTCTTAGTAAAAGGGACTGTTCTTGCAATCCTACTTCACTGTTGCTAAGTATTCACAGGAGAGCCGTGTGTTGTATATGCCACCACTAGGTCATCTGCCTAATGAAGTGCTAAGGCCAGCATCTATGAGACTAGGAAAAGTCTCTATCTGGAAGCTGCGTTGACTACATCACTATCCATGAGTCCAGGTCTGCTCAGAGGAGCCATCTATCGTCAGAGACAGTCACCATTCTGTCTAGTTGTTTTAGCACATTTGTGTTTGGTGCCAACATACCGTAACAAAAGAACAAGCTTGTCAAGTCATCCCCTGCTCTTTAGCAGAAGGGACCCCCACTATCTTCACCCTATCATACCACTCCCACCGAACCTCTCAGACTCCGAGTCAGATATACCATCCAGACTGGTCTATTGCCCACCTTCAAATTCTCAGACTCCACAGCACCCTCGAACCTCTATTGGATGACCCCCTTTATCCAGGAACCCACCATTACAAACTCTGACATCCATTCCAGCTGGAGCTGTACTGCCAGTAGTCACTCATCTTAGAATTACTCCACCCCCTTGAGGACTTACACCACCAGGCTGACCTTCCATCCTCCCCAGATCCACAGATGACAATGACAAGATGCCCACCGAATTGAAAGGAGGGTTATCAGAAGATTTTACAGAAGAAGCTGATGATGCCAACCATTGGCTACTAGCTATCAAAGCTTATTTGGAGATCAATGCACTGGTCTATATGACAGAGGCATCAAAGATTATGTTGTTGCTAAATAAGATAAGCAAGAGGTGTGGTGCCCACTTTGCTGAGGCATGGTATAGGACCATGGCCGAAAACCCCACCACTCCCAAGATGTTTGATGAAGTCTTAAAGGATTTCATCAAGACTTTCCTCCCTATAGACTTGAAATAGAAAGCTTGCTATGCAATAGTTGTTACGGTCACATCGCACTATGATATCATTTATTTTTCTTCCTCTTTTCTTCTCTTTCGCGCCTGGACACATTTACTTCATTCGCAGGCCACATGACTAGTCATGTGATGACGCCAGGAGAGCTAGGTATTAAAGAGTCCAAAGACCACCTAGACAGAGCACAGGTAACGAAGTACAGCCTTTGCCATCACCTGTCGCCCTTGGCAGTAGATTCTGGAATCTATTGCGCTCCTAATGCGCGGGAACTAGTTTCCTGTTTGGGTTTTGTTCATTTCCGCTCTTCATTTGCGCCCTAACCCAGCGCCCTTTAATCTCCGCTCATCCGGATCTTTCTGGATGCTTCTCTCCCCTTCTTTGATAGAAGACGCCACATAGAAGGTGGCAGTTAATCTCCACTGTGGCAGCACAGGATTGCTGATCGCTGTCGCCATGAGGTGTAGATAAGGGTCAAGGGTTTGACCATAGTAGGAGATCTACCATATTAGGATAGCTGGTCCGTGCCCAGGTGGCTGTACATTAGGATAGTATATAAAGCCCAAGGAGCGAGCTGAAGCCCTCAGCTTGTTCTCTTGGTGTTCTCCCCTCTACTAGCTAGCCTTAGCAAGGGATAACATAGGCACCTTCACAAGCCCATTCACTCCATTCACCACCGCGACCTACGAACACCCAAGCTTACTCTCAAGTGAGATGCTCTCCGGTTTAGGGTTGTATCATTAGAACAAGCTCCTAACGTTCGTACCTCGCACTTCCTAGCCTCATCACCTAGGAAGAAGTAAGTTCAAGTGGATGCTCGCACAGCCTTCTTCCTCTTATAGGCATCAAGTGCCGTCCGTACCCTCTGCCCTCCCTCTAGCCCTACAGATCGTATACCGTTTCCTAGTAGCCAATCGGATAGTAGTAGAAGACCCGAACGATCAAGGAGATCTAGACCTCCTGGTAGTACAATTACAGGAGTTAGTGGAGTACCTGACGAGAGAACGTCAGGCAGAGTCAGAGAGGCAGTTTGAAGAAGCTTTCTGGGGCTATTTAGAGCAGCCAGAAGTCGGATTCACCGGTACCTGGGTCGAGAACAACCCCAGAAACCTAGCCAGCAGCACGCTGTCAGCAGACCCTGCGCTTTACTTTCGCCAAGAAGAGATCGAAGGGCCATCCGTTGGCTCAATCGACTCACTATCACCCCCATCGCAGCCTTTCCCCCAGCCGTCCCATGACCCCTACCTCGACGACGAGTGGCAGTAGTACGAGTGGGATCTCTACCACCACCAGCAGGAGTTAGACAGGACATTCGGCAACTCCCCTTTGTCCTCCGCCTGCTCAACCCCCGCCCTCGATGAACACCTGTACACGCTGGGTACCAACTCTCGCATACCCTCATTAGAGCCAGAACCGGTGCAGGAGCCCCCAGCACCTAGGAAAAAATCCAGGAGGGAATACAAGAAGGAGATTAGCAGGCAGACCCCACTAGGATCTAGAATTTGGCTGAGGCCCCTAAAGAGAGTAAAGTACTAAAAAAAAGAATAACAATGTCGCTTCCCCAAGACCTCACCAACATTATCTCCCAACTTGCGTCTGGCACCGATGATTGGGCAAGACTGGTGGTCGAGTTAGGAAATTACCTCGCCTCAGTAGAAGGCGAAAAGGCCAACATGATCAATCGCCTAGCCCAGGTGGAAGCAAGGGCACTCCAAGAATCAAACCGGCTCCAGCTGGCGGCCGGGGAGATTAAAGATTTAAAGGCAACGGTTGGCACCCTCGTCGGCCAAATAAGAACCCTCTCCGCCAGACTGGCAGTGACTGGCGGAGTAGCTGCAGGGCCAAGCGCGCCCAAGTTGTCCAAAGTAATCGCGGACCCCGGAACCTTCGAAGGGCAGAGGGGCTGCACTTTCAACGAGTGGTGGGCGAAAATCCTCATGTGGAAAGAGGAGAATGCCGCCACCCTCCCAGCAGAGACCGCGGTGAAAGCCGTGGTGTCCCGAATGACGAAAGAGGATGCCGCCCGCCTCGCTATGACAATTAGTCAGGCAGCTGCGACAGCGGGCTGGCCAGCCTGGAAGGCTTTCGAGAAAATGATGCTGGCAAACTTCAGGCCAGTAAATGATAAGGAGTGGTACAAGCAACAGCTGCTCACCCTGATACAAGGAAGGAGTGATATGATTACCTTCCTTACCAAATTCAAGTCCCATCAGCTGGTAGCAGCACTACTGGTTGACCAATGCATTGATCTCCTGTACAAGCACGCTGACCAGAGGATCATTAAAAGGTACCATCAGGCCAAGGGTTACCCCGAGGACCTGGAAGCCTTCATGAAAGAGCTTCGCATCCAAGGAGAGCGAGAGGACCTAATGAAACTTCTCACCAGGGGAGTGCAGAGGAACTCAGGAGCCCCGAGGCGCGACCCAAATGCAATGGACATCGACGCGGCTGAACGACGCCCGTCGAAGTCTCAAGGAGACGGAAGGGGGGTTTGCTTTCGATGTGGACAGACAGGTCACTGGTCGAAGCAGTGCACCAACCCCACCATTAAGTGCCCGGAATGCAGCTTCCTCGGGGGTGGACACCAGAATGTCTGCTCCAAATGGAAGCCCAAGGCACCGGCCAACCCCTCAGGCCGAAAGATGAGGAAGGTCGTCCGCTGGGAAGAAGTCCCTTTAGATGAAGAAGACACCGATGCGGGCGCCGTCTCTTCAGCTCTGGTCCGAGGAGCGGGTAAGTCCACTACACCCGGACCAGACCGGGAACCCAAAGGAAAGGAGGTTGACCCCTCCGAACGACCCTTACCAAAAACAGTAAGGGAAATGAATTTCGAAGAAGCCCGAGCCTGGTTCCGGGATTATGAAGGTCTCGCCGGGAAGGGAAAAGGCCATGCCTGAAGGACCCTGGGAGTCCCGAAGGTGCATCGCCAAACAGGTATTCCAACCTCTTGGTAGAAGAAACCAAGGAAATGGAAAAGGAAGCTTTTTCACAGCCGTCAGAGGGGTCCCCTTGTGGGCTCGCCAGGGATGAAAAACCTGGGCTTAATTCCTCTTACCATCCAAAGCAAAATGTTATTTTCCCGGATGACATTTTTGTTAGGAATTTAAGAATAGATAAAGAAATACTTCTCAATATTCGCATCACGCCCTATGACAGAGGATTCCACCGAAATTTCATAAGAGCAGAAGCTCTGCTAGATAGCGGAGCCAATGCAGTATTTGTGGACTGGAAATGGGCCGATGACGTCAAGCTCCCGTTGGTAAAGCTCCGCCACGAAATACCGGGATACAATGTGGACGGAACAAAGAATTTGGCAGGCAGCATTACACATGCTGCTGAACTGGTATTAGAATTCCAAGGACACCAAGAAAAGATAATGGCAGAAGTAACCAATTTAGGAAAGAACCAATTCATTCTGGGATATGAATGGTTAAAATGCCACAACCCCAAAATCGACTGGTCAAAAGGCACAGTTAAGATGACCTGTTGCCCTCGACACTGCCATTGCTTACAGGATAAGCCGGTGTTCCTCCGCATTCTGGAAAAGGAGGAAGAAGACTTCCAATACCAGATTCATGCCACCATAAAAGCACTAGAAGTGCAAGAACCAAAAAGGGAAAAGATGGTCGAGGAACTGGTTCCTCGTGAATATGAAAAGTACTTCGGACGGTTCTTAAAAAAGGAAAGTGAGCGCATGCCCGTCAGAAAACCGTGGGATCATGGGATCGACCTCAAAGAAACGTTTAACCCTAAGAAGGGTCGACTCATCCCATTATCAATAACAGAATAGGAAGAGGTTAAAGCCTTTCTAGATGATCAGCTAGCCAAGGGGTATATACGACCTTCGAAGTTGCCACAAACCTCTCTGGTCTTCTTTGTTCCAAAGAAAGACAGCAAGAAGTGCATGGTGCAGGATTACCGTTACCTTAATGAGCATACCATCAAAAATAACTATCCACTCCCGCTGATCTCCCAATTAGTGGATAAGCTAAAAGGGGCAAAGCTATTTACAAAGATGGATCTCAGATGGGGATACAACAACATCCGAATCCGCGAGGGCGATGAATGGAAAGCTGCCTTCGTCACGTTCAAAGGAGCGTTTGAGCCGCTCATAATGTATTTCGGACTTTGCAACTCCCCTGCCACCTTCCAGGCGATGATGAACGAGATCTTTGCTGATATGGATGACGTCTGCGTCGTCTATATCGATGACATAATGATATTCACCAAAACAGATGACCAAGAAGAACATGATCGAATCATATTAGAAGTCCTCAGACGCCTTGAAGAAAATGATTTATTTGTAAAACCAGAAAAGTGCTTCTTCCGCGTCAAAGAGGTAGACTTCTTGGGAATGATCGTTTCTCTGGAAGGGATAAAAATGGACCCGGCTAAAGTAGACGCCATAATGAAGTGGCCGGTTCCAGCCAAGATAAAAGATGTGCGGAGTTTCCTAGGATTGGCAAACTTCTATCACAGGTTCATATCCGACTATAGTAAGGTGGCTAGACCACTACATGACCTGACAAAGAAGGACAAAACCTTTCTATGGGACGAAGCGTGCCAGCACACTTTCGACATGTTGAAGCAAGCCTTCACCACCGCACCTATTCTCGCCTATCCTGACATTGATTGTCAATTCCGCGTAGAAAGTGATTCCTCAGATTATGCAACCGGGGCTGTATTAAGTATACTGAAAGGAGACAAGTGGCATCCAGTGGCATATTCCAGCCACTCTATGATCCTGGAAGAACGGAATTACCCCATTGCCGATAAAGAGATGCTAGGCGTCATCCAAGCACTAGAGCAATGGCGGCATTACCTAGAAGGAGCCAAACTACTGTTCGAGGTCTGAAATGACCACAACAACCTCCGCTTCTTTATGACACGCCAAGATCTAAATCGCCATCAAGCACGGTGGGCGCAATATCTTACTCGATTCAATATGGTATGGGTATACAAACCCGGTGCCTCGATGGCAAAAGCCGACGCATTAAGTCGCCGTCCGGACCATGCCGAAGAAATCGAGGAAGACAACAAAGGGATAATTGTTATTTCCTCGGACAAGATTAGAGCAATCCCCTTGGAGGGCACTCTCGATTACAGATGATGGGGCTCGCCTTAGACATAAAATATTCCTGGAGACGTGCAAGTTACGTGAAAGGGACATAAGAGAACTTGAAAGGAAGTGGGGAATCCAGGAGGAGCATGACGGCTGCCTCAGTGACTGCCACGGCAGAGTGTACGTCCCTGACTCATATTCGCTTCGGATGGAAGTCATCCAGAAGCACCACAATATGCCCATTATGGGGCACCCAGGCCAAGAAAAAACGCTTGAAGCATTACAACGTAATTATTGGTGGCCAGATCTTGCCACCTTTGTCAAAGACTACATCGCTAGATGCGACACATGCCAGCGGTTCAAGGGAACAGGTGCCGCACCAGCCAGCAGGCTCATTCCTTTACCGGTTCCGTCCGGTTCATGGGAGGATATCACCACAGATTTCATTACTGACCTCCCCCTCTCTCACGGATTCAACGCCATCTTGACGGTGGTTGACCGGTTCAGCAAGGAAGTTGAGCTGATCCCATGCACCAAGGCCATCAGCACCGTTGATATGGCCAAGTTATTTATGCAGCACATTTGGAAGCACCATGGCCTTCCGAAAATGATAACTATGGACCGGGGTCCGCAGTTCGCATCACAGGTGATGCAAAATATTAATAAGCAGCTCGGCATCGAGATGCATCTCTCAACCGCCTTCTATCCACAAACGGACAGACAGTCGGAAGTCATAAATCGAGAGATCGGGAAGTTTTTGAGAATGTATTGCTTTGACCACCAAGAAGAATGGTCAGACTGGCTTCCGATTGCGCAATACAGCATCAATTCCAAGGTATCTTCTTCTACGAAGAAGACTCCATTCTCCCTCACCCATACTTATCCAATGCAGTTGGGTACCGAAGCCGTCGCCGGAAGTAGTACGGCCCCTGCAGCGGATGAGTTCTCCACCACCTTGGAAGAAGTGCGTCACAACCTCCTGCAAGCTCAGGAGAAAATGAAGAAACAGGCGGACAAGCATCGTTCCAATGCCCCTATTTACGAAGTTGGCCAGCTAGTCTGGCTCTCAACGGAGAACTTGAGGCTCACAAGAGCTTCGAAGAAATTATCTGAGTGTTGGCTGGGGCTGTACAAGATCACGGCTTTAGCAGGCCCAAATGCGGTTACGTTATTACTGCCGAAGACACTACGCATCCACCCCATGGTCAATGTTTCCCGGGTGAAACCCTATAAGGAGCGTCTCGAGGGGCAAGTCCCTCGACGCCCGGGCCCAGTTGTTGTAACTGAGGACAGAGACTTTGAGTGGGAAGTAGATTATTTGGTGGCCAGCCGCCAGAACGGGACACGCTTGGAATATTTGGTCCACTGGAAGGGCTTTGGGGATGAGGATAGGACTTGGGAGCCTACCAAGAACCTCGGTAATGCAAAAGAAGCACTAAAGGCTTTCCACCGTGCCCATCCCTCCGCCCCTCGGTCACTCGCGATCGACCCGTTGGACTTTCTCCTTCTATTTAAAAATACAGGTTTCGACACCGACCCGCCGGAACGGGGCCTCCCTTTCAATGTTTTGGATTTCCCAAGTGCTCCGTGAGCGCCTGGCTCGTCTGGGAATCCGAGCCTTAGGAGGGGGGTAGTGTTATAGTCACGTCGCACTACGGTATCATTTATTTTTCTTCCTCTTTTCTTCTCTTTCGCATCTGGACATGTTTACTTCATTCGCAGGCCACGTGACTAGTCACATGATGACACCAGGAGAGCTAGGTATTAAAGAGTCCAAAGACCACCTAGACAGAGCACAGGTAACGAAGTATGGCCTTTGCCGTCACCTGTCACCCTTGGCAGTAGATTCTGGAATCTATTGCGCTTCTAATGCGTGGGAACTAGTTTCCTGTTTGGGTTTTGTTCATTTCCGCTCTTCATTTGCGCCCTAACCCAGCGCCCTTTAATCTCTGCTCATCCGGATCTTTCCGGATGCTTCTCTCCCCTTCTTTAATAGAAGATGCCACACAGGAGGTGGCAGTTAATCTCTGCTGTGGCAGCACAGGATTGCTGATCGCCATTGCCATGAGGCATAGATAAGGGTCAAGGGTTTGACCATAGTAGGAGATCTACCATATTAGGATAGCTGGTCTGTGCCCAGGTGGCTGTACATTAGGATAGTATATAAAGCCCAAGGAGCGAGCTGAAGCCCTCAGCTTGTTCTCTTGGTGTTCTCCCCTCTACTAGCTAGCCTTAGCAAGGGATAACATAGGCACCTTCACAAGCCCATTCACTCCATTCACCACCACGACCTACAAACGCCCAAGCTTACTCTCAAGTGAGACGCTCTCTGGTTTAGGGTTGTATCAATAGTCAAGTTTTGGCAGAATATGAGAGATGATCAAGGATTTTTGAAATATGTGGCCAACTTCCAGCTAGAAGCAGCCAAGATAGCATTAGGAGACACATCCCTGGTACTTATCAACGAATTTGCTCAAGAACTAGACAAGGACCTCACACAAATGATACTCTCTATGGAGAAAGTGCCTAAAACCCTCAGTACATGAGTACAAACCGCTAGCAAGTTCCATGCTTAGAAGGAACAACTCCATTCCATCTATAACCAACAATGAGGAGGAGCAGATGCTTCATCATTTATCTGCAAAGACCCAAATGCCATGGACGTAGACACAATGACTCTTACTCCAGTACAATGGGCTGACCACATTAGGAAAGGACTATGCTTCATTTGCCACAAGAAGGGCTGTTCTACACATAACCATCAGTGCCCAAGAAGTGACAAGGCCTATACGCCCCAACCAATCCCTCTCCCCTCTACTATGTCTTCTACATCAAAGAACCCATTTCACCCTGCTGTGATCAGGACAGCAGATGCTACTCAGGAAGTCACTAAGGAAACCCCTTCCCAATCCTTGCTCACCAACTACTTAAACACCCTAAATGATAAAGCTGTTTCTCAGGAAGAAATACTGAGAGTACTCCGAATGGTGTATAATGAAGAAGAACTGCAGATCAACAGAGAGACTGCAGAAGTTAGATCTCTTGCCTTGGAGGATTTTTAAAGCAGAAGGATGCCTTGATGTCTCCTCTTCTGTATAATGTTGTGACTGTAATAGTAACTGATGGAAAGGTCCAGTCCATGAGAATTCCCTTAACCATTTAGTTGGACCCAAGTGTCAAAGCTCAAGCCCTTGTAGACTGCAGAGCCACAGGAAATTTCATTCACCTCAGATTAGTCATAAAAAACAAATTGCCAATAAAGAAACTCAAGACAAAGTTGATAGCCTGGAATGTGGACGGAACTCTAAATAGCTTGGGACTAATACAAATGACCACCAAACTTCATATCAAAATAGAAGATTGGGAAACAACAGAAGATTTTCTGATAATAGGATGTGGGAAGGAAGAAGTTATCCTCAGACTTCCTTGGTTAAAGAAAGTAAATCCTATGATAGATTAGAAGACAGGAACTATGCAGTTCTCCCTGCCAAGACTCTCAGAAGAAGACCTCCTATCCCAAAGATATCTTCTTTGATATCTGGGTATTAACCAAAACTATCGTTTAGGATGAAAGTATAACAAAAGATATCGCCCATCCATAGAAATCAACAAGACTACCATTGCGTCTGAGCTCACTCAAGCAGCTCCCAAGAAACATATCATGTTACCACCAGAATTCCAAGAATTCACTTCAATATTCAATGAACCACCAAAGGAAGAGTTACCACCATCCTGACCTTTTGACCATATAATTGATCTAAAAGAAGAATTCATTTCAAAAGTGGCCAAAGCCTACCCCCTAAACCCAAAAGAAATCTGGGCCTGCTGAGAATTCGTCAATGAGTATTTGGCTTCAGGGAAAATATTACCATCAAAATCACCACAAGCTGCCCCCTTCTTCTTTGTCCTAAAGAAGGATGGCTCGCTATGACCCTGTCAAGACTATCGGTACCTGAATGAATCTACTATTGGAAATGCCTATCCCCTACCACTGGTTTCTGACTTATTTGATCACCTTAAGAGATCTCATTATTTCACCAAATTCAATGTATGATGGGGATACAACAACATTAGGATTAAATCAGAAGACCAATGGAAAGCCACTTTCATCACTCCATTCAGATTATTTCAGCCAACAGTCATGTTTTTCAGGTTAAAAAATTCCCCTACAACCTTCCAAGCCTTCATGAATCATATCTTCTGGGACTATATCACTGAAGGATAGGTGGTTATTTACATGAATGACATCCTGATCCACTCCTCTAAACTAACATTACACCACAAACGAACGAGACTTGTCCTCCAACAGCTATCCAATTACAAGTTGTACCTCAAATTGTCGAAATGTTCCTTCAACACTTTAGAAGTAGAATACTTGGGCATGATTGTCGCCAAAGGAAGGATCACCATGGATAAAATGAAACTAGCCACAATAGAGACTTGAAACACCCCCACTAATGTCAAGGGAATCTGAAGCTTTATAGGATTCTATAACTTCTATAGGAAATTCATCCCTGCCTTCTCAGAAATTGCCCGTTCGCTACTGGAACTCACAAAAAAGAACGCTCCCTGGAAATGGTCCATGGACTGTGAAAAGGCCTTCCATCGCCTACAGCAAATGTTTACCTCTGCCCCAGTTCTCAAAATGCCAGATATGAACTCCCCTTTTTTTCTCATGACAGACACCTCTCTTGTCACTATAGGGGCAGTCCTGATGCAGAAAGACACTAATGGAGACTTACACCCCTGTGCCTATCTGTCAAAAACCTTAGGGGATGCAGAAAGAAATTATGACATTTATGATCAAGAACTCCTAGCCATCATCTATGCTCTAGAAGAATGGCATCAATATCTGCTGGGAACTGGTCACCCCATTACTGTAATCACTGGCCACAAGAACCTTACCTATTTCAAACAACCCTGGAAACTCTCTCACTGCCATGCCAGATGGCAAGTATTCCTCCAAGACTTTGACCTACTCTTCCAATATATGCCAGCTGCCTCCCTTACACCTGTGGATTCTCTTTCCCACATACCTTCAATAGACAATTCTGATGACAACACTGAACTATGACTACTCCCTGGTGACCTTTTTCTCAATGCTATTGACGTTGCATTGCTTGATAAAATCACCTCCTTATCTGCTGATGACCCTGTTGTCCTTTCCACACTCCAGATGTTAGAAGGCGAAGGAACCCATTTCCACCAATCCACCCCCACTGACTGGAAATTCAAGGAAGGAAAGTTGTATTTTAAAGAACATCTCTACATTCTCCCCTCCAAGCGATGATCACTGGTCTTCACGCTTCATGAATTGCTCGCCAGCAGCCATGAGGGTATTCATCATACCCAAAACCTGATTCAACACGATTTCTGGTGGCCAGGATTACTTTCGTTCGTGCGTCGGTTCATTACTGGTTGTGCCATCTGTCAGACAAATAAAGTCAACACCCATCTGACTGTCCCTCCATTACTCTCTATTCCCTTGACTTCCCTCCACCCCTTCTCTACCCTATCTGTCAATTTGATTACTGGCCTGCCATTTGTGAATAGGTTTGATTCTGTCATGGTCATGGTAGACCATGGCCTTATGAAGGGGGTAATCTACACACTCTGTCAATCAGACATTTCAGCTGAAAGAGTAGCAAAACTCTTCTTCAAACACATTTTTCCTCATATAGGTCTATATGACAAACTTATCTCAGATCGAGGACCTCAGTTCACCTCGACCTTTGCCAAAGAACTCGACAGACTCTTCTAATATGACATAGCCCTCTCCACCACCTATCATCCATAAATGGATGGGGAAACCGAACAAGTAAACCAAGAATTAGAAATATACCTCCACCTTTTCTGTGAAGGGACACCCCAAAGATGGGTAGACATCCTCAAAATGGCCAAGTTCCATCACAACTCATCTGTTCACTCCTCTACCAATAAAACCCCACTCTTCCTCCTTTTTGGTTATGAACCGCACACCTACCCCCCTTTAGGAACAACCTTTCTACCAGCATTACAAACCAGACTTGATAATATTGACTTTGCACAAAGAGAAGCCCTAGCTGCACATGAGAAAACTCAACACCTCATGAAGAAATGGATCACTACCCACTTCCAACCATGGAAGGTGGGAGATAAGGTGTGGCTAGAAGCAAGGAATCTACACCACCCAAACCTTCTGAGGAAACTCACACCCAAAAGAGAAGGCCCTGTTACGGTCACGTCGCACTATGGTATTATTTATTTTTCTTTTCCTTTCTTCTCTCTCTTTGCGCCTGGATGCGTTTACTTCATTCGCAGGCCACGTGATCAGTCACGTGATGACGCCAGGAGAGCTAGGTATTAAAGAGTCCAAAGACCACCTAGACAGAGCACAGGTAATGAAGTACGGCCTTTGCTGTCACCTGTCGCCCTTGGCAGTAGGTTCTGGAATCTATTGCGCTCCTAATGCACGGGAACTAGTTTCCTGATTGGGTTTATTTCATTTCCGCTCTTCATTTGCGCCCTAACCCAGCACCCTTTAATTTCCGCTCATCTGGATCTTTCCAGATGCTTCTCTTCTCTTCTTTGATAGAAGACGCCACACAGGAGGTGGCAGTTAATCTCCGCTGTGGTAGCACAGGATTGCTGATCGCCGTCGCCATGAGGCATTGATAAGGGTCAAGGGTTTGACCATAGCAGGGAACTTACCATACTTAGATAGTTGGTCCGTGCCCAGGTGGCTGTACATTAGGATAGTATATAAAGCCCAAGGAGCGAGCTAAAGCCCTCAGCTTGTTCTCTTGGTGTTCTCCCCTCTACTAGCTAGTCTTAGCAAGGGATAACATAGGCACCTTCACAAGCCCCTTCACTCCATTCTTCACCGCGACCTGCGAACGCACCAAGCTTACCCTCAAGTGAGACGCTCTCTGGTTTAGGGTTGTATCATTAGAACAAGCTCTAACGTTCGTACCTCGCACCCTCCTAGCCTCATCACCTAGAAGCAAGTAAGTTTCAAGTGGACGCCTGCACAGCTGCATTCCTCTTATAGGCATCAAGTGCCGTCCATACCCTCTGTTCTCCCCCTAGCCCTACAGATAGTATACAGATATCTAGTAGCCAACCGGGAAGTAGTAGACGACCCAAACGACCAAGGCGACCTAGATCTCCCTGTAGTACAATTACAGGAGCTAGCAGAGTACCTGACGAGAGAACGTCAGGCGGATTCAGAGAGGCAGTTCGAAGAAGCCTTCTGGGGCTATTTAGAGCAGCCGGAAGTCGGATTCGCCGGTACCTGGGAAGTGAACCACCCCAGAGACCTCGCCAATAGCGCACTATCAGTAGACCCCGTGCTTTACTTTCACCAAGAAGAGATTGAAGGGCCATCCGTCGGCTCAACCGTCTCACCCTCACCACCCCCACAACCTTTCCCCCAACCGATCCACGACCCCTACCTCGACGACGAGTGGCAACAGTATGAGTGGGACCTATTCCACCACCAGCAGGAGTTAGACCGGGTATTCGGCAGCTCCCCTTTGTCCTCCGCCCACTCAACCCCCGCCCCCATCGAACACCGGTACACACCGGCTACCAACTCTCGCACACCCTCATTAGGGCCAGAACTGGTGCTGGAGCCCCCAGCACCTAAGAAAAGACCCAGGAGGGAATACGAGAAGGAGATAAGTAGGGATACGCCGCTAGGATCTAGAATTTGGTTGAGGCCCACAAAGAAAGTAAAGTACTTCTAACCGCACAATAAAAGAAAAAATATCTCTCCCCGATAACCTCACCGCCATCATCTCCCAACTCGCGGCTGGGACCGACGATTGGGCTCGATTGGTAGTAGAGTTAGGAAATTACCTCGCAGGGGTAGAAGGCGAGAAAGAGAACCTTATTACACGGCTAGCCCAGGCCGAAACAAGGGTCACCCAAGAAAGCAACCAGCTCATTGTAGCAGCTGGCAAAATTAAAGATCTCGAAGCAATGGTCGGCACTCTTGTCGGCCAAGTAAGAACCCTCTCCGCCAGAACGGCAGCGACTGGAGGAGTAACTGCAGGGCCCAGTGCGCCCAAGTTGTCCAAAGTTATCGCGGACCCCGGAACCTTCGAAGGTCAACGGGGCCGCACTTTCAACGAATGGTGGGCGAAAGTCCTCATGTGGAAAGAGGAGAACGCCGTCGCCCTCCTAGGCGAAACTGCAGTGAAAGCTGTAGTGTCTAGAATGACAAAAGGAGACGCCGCCCGCCTTGCTATGACTATTAGCCAGGCAGCCGCAACGGCGGGATGGCCAGCCTGGGAGGCATTCGAAAAGATGATGCTGGCCAACTTCAGGCCGGTAAATGACAAGGAGTGGCACAAGCAACAGCTACTCACCTTGGTGCAAGAAAGGAGTGACATGATCACCTTCCTCACCAAATTTAAGTCGCACCAACTGGTAGCTGGTCTACCGGTTGATCAATGTATCGATCTGCTCTATAAGCACACAGATCAGGGAATCGTAAAGAGATACGTCCGGGCCAAGGGTTACCCCGACGATCTCGAGGAGTTTATGGAAGAACTCTGAATCCAAGGAGAAAGAGAAGACCTGATGAAGCTTCTTGCAAGGGGCACGCAGAGGAACTCGGGTAATCCGAGGCATGACCCAAATGCAATGGACATCGATGTGGCCAAGAAGCGGCCGATATTCGATAAGTCAAACTACACCTGTTACAAATGCGGGCAGAAAGGACATTTTTCCAAAGACTGCGGGAACCCCGCGTCGAACAAAGGAGGTTCCGCCTCCTACAAAGGAGAAAAGAAGAACGCCTGCACCGAGTGTGGCTTCTTCAACGGCGGGCATCGAAATACCTGCCAAGCGAAAGGGCACAGAATGCGCAAAGTTGTTCGATGGGAGGAGGTCCCTTCGGATGACGAAAATGATAACGATGCGGGCGCCGTGTCTTCAGCCTTGGTCCAAAGCGCAGGTAAGTCCACTACACCTGGACCAAACCGGGAAGACAAAGGAAAGGAGGTTGACCCCTCCGAACACCCCTTGCCAAAAACGGTAAGGGAAATGAATTTCGAAGAAGCCCGAGCCTGGTTCCGAGACTACGAAGGTCTCGCCAGCAAGGGAAAAGGCCGTGCCTGAAGGACCCCGGGAGTTCTAAAGGCACATCGCCAAACAATAGGTATTTCAACCTCTTGGTAGAAAATGCCGAGGAAACGGAAAAGGAAAAATTTTCACAGCCATCAGAGGGGTCCCCTAGTGGGCTCGCCAGGGACGATAAACCTGGGCTTAATTCCTCTTACACTCCGAAACAGAATGTTATTTTCCCAGATGACATCTTTGTCAGGAACCTAAGGATAGATAAGGAGATACTTCTCAACATTCGCATTGCGCCCTACGACGAAGGGTTTCAAAGAAATTACATAAGGGCAGAAGTGCTGCTAGATAGCGAGGCTAATGCCATCTTTGTAGACCAAAAATGGGCCAATGACGTCAAACTCCCTCTGGTTAAGCTCTGCCATGAGATACCGGTATACAATGTGGACAGAACAAAGAACTCGGCAGGCAGCATCATGCATGCTGCCGAACTGGTATTAGAATTCCAAGGACACCGAGAAAAAATAACGGCAGAAGTCACCGATTTAGGGAAAAACCAATTCATCCTAGGATATGAATGGTTAAAACGACATAATCCCGAGATCGACTGGTCGAAAGGGACAGTCAAGATGACTCGTTGCCCGTGACACTGCCACCGCTTACAGAATAAGCCGGTGTTTCTTCGTATCCTGGAGAAAAATGAAGAAGACTTCCAATACCAGATTCACGCCACGATCAAAGCGTTAGAAGCGCAAGAACCAAAAAGGGAAAAGACGGTCGAGGAACTGGTTCCTCGCGAATATGAGAAATATTTCGGACGGTTCTTGAAAAAGAAAAGCGAGCATATGCCCGTCAGAAAACCATGGGATCATGGGATTGACCTCAAAGAAATGTTTAACCCAAAGAAAGGTCGACTCATTCCCCTATCAGTAACGGAACAAGAAGAGGTCAAAGCTTTTCTAGATGATCAGCTAGCCAAGGGGTACATACGACCCTCGAAGTCACCACAAACCTCTCCGGTCTTCTTTGTTCCGAAGAAAGACGGCAAGAAGCGCATGGTACAGGATTACCGCTACCTTAACAAGCATACCGTTAAGAATAACTACCCGCTCCCGCTAATCTCCCAATTAGTGGATAAGCTAAAAGGAGCAAAGTTATTTACAAAAATGGATCTCAGGTGGGGATACAACAATATCCGAATTCGAGAAGGCGATGAATGGAAAGCAGCCTTCGTCACGTTCAAAGGAGCGTTTGAGCCGCTCGTCATGTATTTCGGACTTTGCAACTCCCCTGCCACCTTCCAGGCGATGATGAATGAGATCTTTGCCGATATGGACGACGTCTGCGTCATTTATATCGATGATATAATGGTATTTACTAAAACAGACGACCAGGAAGAACACGATCAAATCGTGTTAGAAGTCCTCAGATGCCTTGAAGAAAACGACTTATTTGTAAAACCAGAAAAATGCTTCTTCCGCGTCAAGGAGGTGGACTTCCTGGGAATGATCGTTTCTCTAGAAGGGATAAAGATGGATCCGGCCAAGGTAGATGCCATAATGAAATGGCAGGTCCCCACAAAGGTCAAGGACGTCAGAAGTTTCCTAGGATTGGCAAACTTCTATCGCAGGTTCATATCCGAGTATAGCAAGGTGGCTAGACCACTCCACGACCTGACGAAGAAGGACAAAGCCTTCCTATGGGACGAAGCATGCCAGCATGCTTTCGACATGCTGAAGCAAGCCTTCACCACTGCACCTGTCCTTGCATATCCCGACATCAATTGTCAATTCCGCATAGAAAGCGATTCCTCGGATTATGTGACCGGGGCTGTTTTAAGTATTCTTAAAGGAGATAAGTGGCACCCAGTGGCATATTCCAGCCACTCTATGACCCCAGAAGAACGGAATTACCCCATTGCTGATAAGGAAATGCTGGGCGTTATCCAAGCATTAGAGCAATGGCGGCATTACCTAGAAGGAGCCAAACTACCGTTTGAGGTCTGGAACGACCACAATAATCTCCGATTCTTTATGACGCGCCAAGATCTAAATCGCCGCCAAGCGCGGTGGGCACAATATCTTACTCGATTCAATATGGTATGGGTATACAAACCCAGTACCTCGATGGCAAAAGCCGACGCATTAAGTCGTCGTCCGGACCATGCCGAAGGGATCGAGGAAGATAATAAGGGAATTATCGTTATTTCCCCGGACAAGATTAGAGCAACCCCCTTGGAGGGCATGCTCTTGATTACGGATGATGGGGCTCATCTTAGACATAAAATATTCCTGGAAACGTGCAAGCTACAAGAAAGGGACATAAGAGAACTCGAAAGAAAGTGGGGTATCCAAGAGGAGCATGACGGCTGCCTAAGTGACTGCCACAACAGAGTATACGTCCCCGAATCGTTACCACTCCGGATGGAAGTCGTTTGGATGCACCACGACACGCCCATTATGGGGCACCCAGGTCAAGAAAAGACGCTTGAAGCGTTACAACGTAATTATTGGTGGCCAGGTCTTGCCACTTTTGTCAAAGATTACGTCGCTAGATGCGACACGTGCCAGCGGTTCAAGGGAACAGGTGCCACACCAGCCGGCAGGCTCATTCCTTTACCGGTCCCATCCGGTCCATGGGAAGACATCACAGCAGATTTCATCACCGACCTTCCCCTCTCTCACGGATTCGATGCCATCTTAACGGTGGTTGACTGGTTTAGCAAGGAAGTCGAGCTGATCCCGTGTACCAAGGCCATCAGTGCCGTTGATACGGCCAAGTTATTTATGCAACATGTATGGAAGCATCATGGCCTTCCTAAGTCCATAACTACGGATCAAGGTCCGCAGTTCGCATCACAGGTGATGCAAAATATTAATAAACAACTCGGCATCGAAACCCACCTCTCGACCGCATTCCACCCGCAAACGGACAGGCAATCAGAGGTCGTTAATCGAGAGGTTGGAAAGTTTTTGAGAATGTATTGCTTTGACCACCAACAAGAATGGTCGGACTGGCTTCCGATCGCACAGTACAGCATGAATTCCAAGGTATCTTCTTCTACGAAGAAGACCCCGTTTTCCCTCACCCATACTTATCCAATGCGGTTGGGCACCAAAGCCATTACCGGAAGCAGTACGGCCCCTGCAGCGGATGAGTTCTCCGCCACCTTGGAAGAAGTGCGCAACAACCTCCTGCAAGCACAGGAGAAAATGAAGAAACAGGCGGATAAGCATCGTTCCGATGCCCCTATCTATGAAGTTGGCCAGCTAGTCTGGCTCTCCATGGAGAACTTGAGGCTCACAAGAGCTTCAAAGAAACTTTCTGAGCGATGGCTAGGGCCGTACAAGATCACAGCTTTAGCAGGCCCAAATGCGGTTACATTATTACTACCGAAGACGCTATGCATCCACCCTACAGTCAATGTTTCCCGGGTGAAACCTTATAAGGAACGTCTCGAGGGTCAACTCCCTCGACGCCCAGGCCCGGTTGTCGTAACCAAGGACAGAGACTTCGAGTGGGAAGTAGATTATTTGGTGGCCAGCCGCCAGAACGGGACTCGCTTGGAATATTTAGTCCACTGGAAGGGCTTTGGGGACGAGGATAGGACTTGGGAGCCTACCGAGAACCTCGGTAATGCGAAAGATGCACTAAAGGCTTTCCACCGTGCCCATCCCTCCGCCCCTCGGTCGCTCGCGATCGACCCATTGGACTTTCTCCTTCTATTTAAAAATACAGGTTTCGACACCGTCCCGCCGGAGCGGGGCCTCCCTTTCAACATTCTAGATTTCCCTAGTGCTCCATGAGCACCTGGCTCATCTGGAAATCCGAGCCTTAGGAGGGGGGTAGTGTTACGGTCACGTCGCACTATGGTATCATTTATTTTTCTTTTCCTTTCTTCTCTCTCTTCGCGCCTGGACGCGTTTACTTCATTCGCAGGCCACGTGATCAGTCACGTGATGACGCCAGGAGAGCTAGGTATTAAAGAGTCCAAAGACCACCTAGACAGAGCACAGGTAACGAAGTACGGCCTTTGCCGTCACCTGTCGCCCTTGGCAGTAGGTTCTGGAATCTATTGTGCTCCTAATGCGCGGGAACTAGTTTCCTGATTGGGTTTATTTCATTTCCGCTCTTCATTTGCACCCTAACCCAGCACCCTTTAATTTCCGCTCATCCGGATCTTTCCAGATGCTTCTCTTCTCTTCTTTGATAGAAGACGCCACACAGGAGGTGGCAGTTAATCTCCGCTGTGGCAGCACAGGATTGCTGATCACCGTCGCCATGAGGCATTGATAAGGGTCAAGGGTTTGACCATAGCAGGGAACTTACCATACTTAGATAGTTGGTCCGTGCCCAGGTGGCTGTATATTAGGATAGTATATAAAGCCCAAGGAGCAAGCTGAAGCCCTCAGCTTGTTCTCTTGGTGTTCTCCCCTCTACTAGCTAGTCTTAGCAAGGGATAACATAGGCACCTTCACAAGCCCCTTCACTCCATTCTTCACCGCGACCTGCGAACGCACCAAGCTTACCCTCAAGTGGGACGCTCTCTGGTTTAGGGTTGTATCAGGCCCCTTCGAAATCATTGAAATACTCTCCATGCTCGCCTATCATCTTAAACTCCCTCCTACATGGAAAATCCACAATATATTCCATGCCTCTCTTCTAACTACCTACCAAGAAACTGCTAAACATGGTCCCAACTATCTCCACCCTCCCTCCAATCTGATTGATGGCAAAGAAGAATATGAAATAGACTGGATCTTGCGCCATCATGGCCCACCATCACGAAGGCAGTACTTAGTAACCTGGAAAGGATACCCTGAATCAGAACACACCTGGAAATCTAAATCAAACCTTGATAACACTTTTGAACTTCTCCACATCTATAAATTCAATAACTGTCTCTGAAATCCCAATGCCCAACACCTCGAACAACTACAACTTAACAGACCTCATACCCCCCCAAATAGTCTTCCTACTCCTCATCCACCTCCATTTTATCCTCCTAGTAACTGTAATCCCCCTTCTCTTTCATTACTTCTGAAACTCCACTCTCTATCACATCTAAACTATGACCCATTCAAGAACTTCCCAAATTACCATAGGATGACACCCACCTCGAGTCCATCTGAATCAACTCTCACACTCTATGGTCAATCTCCACCAATTGACTAATGCAGACATGAATCGACCTTTCTTTGCCTCCTGCCAATATACCCCCTCCTCATCCGAAGATCTTTTATGAATGGAATGGGCTCTCCAGAATTCTAGACTAGCCCTATCCTTCAAAGCTTTGATCGATGAAGAATTCCCTCTAGCCCTTCTTCACTCAGCATTCCTCCAAACCTCCAGACTTGCTCTCATCACAGCCAGACCTACTACCAATGCATCTAAAGGAGCTCATCTTCTCACAGAAATGGTACATGACATAGAAAGATGAGCATACACACCATTACTCCTTGCAATGGACCAATTGGGATTAGCAGCGTTAGTCACCCTAGTGGAAGAAGACACTTGATATCAAGCCCATGCTTCCCCATCTCCCCCACCTTCTCTCCCATCAGCATCATCTTCTCCCCTGGCAGATGGAGAGATAGCCCTATTGGAACTTTGGGATCAGATATCCTTATAAAGAAATGAAGGAGTATACCCTCTCACGACATTTGATAGGTAGTTCACCTCCGCATATTAACAATGCCATTACTTGGGACATTTGATCTTAGACTGTACCTTCTACTTCTGTCCTAGATATATCCTTCCCCGCCCAGGGCATGTAGCTGCAGCTTGTCCTCATCCAGAACAACTATGATCCTTTCTCCCATTCCTGGGATCCCCTCGCCCCATACCCATACCAGAACCCAGACCCTTAGCTGATAGGATTTCCAACCATCCATTTCGTCGCAATGCCAAGGAGACTGCTGCCCTTATGGAGGATGCAAGGTATTTCCCCACTACAACAGCAAGGGAGGTTTTTGCAGATGATTACGACGATCCAACAGATGAGGTTGGAATCACAAATATTATGGGATCCCCCACCTCAGAGACTAGAGGTTATTGAGATCAAAACTGGGGAGCTTCATCCTTATGACGAGGATAATGTTACAAGTCGACAACCCCTCTTTGTACACTCTCACTCTTTTTCTTCTGTTGCCATCTATGCTTTCCATGATTCTCCTTACCTCCTATATTTGTTGCAGCATATGATGAGGGGGACCTCAATCGTCTGATCCTATGCCAATGACTTGATACTGTATACTAGCACCAATGGCTTTCTGCTTCCAGATATATCTTCAAACCATTGGTGACAGCCTTTCCTATTCAGTAATTACCTTTCTTGATAACCTGGTCCATGCTCTGCTGATATACCCTATAAATAGGGTCCTCACATGTACTAGTACCTTAGCTTGTTCTATGCAATACACGTGCTAGAACTCCTTCTCAGAATGGTCGATCGCCTTATCTGCTGTCTGAGTATCCTCTACCTTTAACATCTCGACTTTCTCATTAAAGAGTTCTTCCCTCTTAGTAAAAGAGACTGTTCTTGCAATCCTACTTTGCTGTTGCTAAGTATTCACAGGAGAGCCGTGTGTTGTATATGCCACTGCTAGGTCATCCACCTAATGAAGTGCTGAGGCCAGCATCTATGAGACTAGGAAGAGTCTCCATCCAGAAGCCGCATTGACTATGTCACTATCTGCAGGTCCAGGTCTGCTCAGAGGAGCCACCTATCATTAGAGACAGTCACTGTTCTGTCTAGTTGTTTTAGCATGTTTGCATTTGGTGCTGATGCACCATAACACTCACTGGAAATGCAGAAGCTGAAGGTCTGGAACCTGTGACAGTTGAAGAGGCTAAGGCACATCCAGACTGGCCTAAGTGGGAGGAAGCAATCAATGCAGAACTGAAGAGTCTTGATGATGCACATACCTGGAATGTGGTTGAACACCCAAAAGATATGAATGTCATGAGCTGCAAGTGGGTCTTCAAGATAAAGAAGAATGCTACAGGTGAAATCGACAAATATAAAATCAGCTGGTTGCTCAGGATGAAGGTGGCAAGGGACCATCAACACTGAACCATTTCTCTATCCCAGGAGCCATATGTTAACACGATTCTGGTGAAATATAACTTCACAGATGTCAAGCCAATCACAATCCCCATAGACCCATATGCTCAACTCTCAGACCTCCATTCACCAAAGACCATGAGCGAGATAGCATGAATGCAGAACATCCCTTACCGTCAAGCAGTGGGGTCTTTGATCCATCTAGCTGCTGGGACTCGGCCTGACATTGCATTCGCTACATCATTTGTTGGTCAATTCAGTAATAACCCTGGCTGGGAACATTGGGAAGCTGTCAAGCGTATCTACAAATACCTGTGTGGTACCAAAACCTTGGCGCTTACCTTTGGCACTCAGATGAGAGGCTTGGTCAGATATGTTGATGCTGATGGTGCTACACAGGAGCACCATCACGCTATCACTGGCTTTGCATTTCTCATCGATGGAGGGGCGATCATTTGGGGTTCGAAAAAGCAAGAACTCGTTACGCTCTCCACAGCTGAATCCAAGTATGTCGCTGCTACGCACACTGCAAAAGAGGCACTCTGGCTTCGACGACTCATCAGTGAAATGTTCCAACCCCTTACGCGCCCAACCACACTCTACGGCGACAACCAATCGGCTATCGCGTTGACACGCGACGGTAGCTATCATGCGCGCACAAAACATATCAATATTCATTACCATTTCATTCATTTCAGTGTCAAGAATGGGTCTATTTCCTTTCTATATTGCCCTTTGTCAGACATGGTTGCAGATACTTTGACTAAAGCATTGCCTAGCATCAAGGCTAAACATTTCGCTTTCGAGTTGGGTTTACGCCCATCCGTTTGAGGAGGGAGTGTTGTGTTGTTATTCTTCGTACATAGTCAAACGGACACAGACTCTTCTGGATTACATAATTCTCGGGTAGATAAGGTAGATTTCGACGCGTCTCTACCTCAGTCACGGACTCCGTCCCGTACTGAGGTGAGATCAGCCCATTCACCATTTGCACTTCATACTTACACACTGTAGTGTATTTCTACAGGTGTGCTAATATACAGTCACGGACTCCGTCCCGTACTGAGTGTATTTCTACATTATCACCAAAGCACGACATAACCCAAGACCATCGACACAATTGAACCCGTATATGACGTGTAGGAGGGTAAACTTACATGTGGTGACTGGTAAGTCGTAAACATGCGCTTCCTGTGGTGACCAAGGTCAGATTTAGCTTGCATCACTGAACCGAAACGTATATCTGAGCAAACCCAACACGATTAGCATTCGTGTCAAATGCCTACCGCAAAGCGATCAATCAGGAGCCCTTGAACACTGCTGCCTCCCAAGCTGGTAACCACACCATGCCGTTTCCAAGCAATCCTCAGATTTTCTGGCTCTTCGGAATCAACTGAGCAGCAACATCCATGGTGAACACCTGGCCACCGCTCGTGAGGTTGAAAGGCTGCATGGGCGGGACGTGGGATTTTGATGAGACCTCGCCCCTGGGATTGCCTTCATACACCTGTCAACGTCTTCCGTGAGTATGTCCACTCAGGCTGTCGGGACAAGATGTGTAACGCTAGCATTGGCTCCGTGACAGCTCACTCCTTGCGTCAGCTAGACATGTTGACGGTTGATAAGTTTGAGCCTAGTACAACGTGCTTTCCTTGGTGCCAGTACCTGACAGGTCCAGATCCTCTCTCTGTTCGATCACCTCCGTTCACAAAGCGTTGACACGAAATTGTAATCCAGCCTGACCGTCACTGCATAGCACTCCGGGCATTCCATCTGAACCCAGTTACTCCCCTCTAAACTCTCAGTTGGAAGATTCTCACCAACCTTCGTACAACCTTGAATCCTGCATCGAGCTTACCGAGGTTCACGTGAAGTCACTCGCCCTCGTTTGACATGGACTGACTTGACATGATGCCTGAATAAGAATCTTCGGTGCTGCGACATGTCTAGGCAAACCTGGAGAGGCGACCTCAACCATGTAGACCCACCGCGTGTCATCTAATAGCGCAGGCGTTTCGGACCGGATCAGGGGCGCACCAGGGTGGAGGAAAGCTGCATTTCCATAATGCAGCAGTGGTGACGATAATGGGTTGGATAACTGAACATTGATACAAGAATGAGTGGCTGCGAGTAAAACAATCTAGACACAGGACCAAAGTTTCACATCAGCAGAGACTATCGACAAATGTTCGGGTATATGTATGGGATAGGATGAAGATAATTTACCCCTGGTAAACTGTGAACGTATTTTTCCTGTAATGACCGAATTCAGATTTCGCTCATCTCAAATGGTCCAAAACGTACGTTTGAGCAAATCCAACACGGTTGGCATCTGCGTCGTATACCTGCCACAAACCAATCAGTTAGTTAATGCTTTTCCAATGATGGTCGATACCGACCGTATAGAACCTCTCTATGAACTTCTCGCCAAGGATGAAATCCAACCCCACTCCACTGTAGAATCCTATACTAGCAACTACACCATACTGTTTCCCAGCGACGCCACCCCATGCGGTGTTCTGGTCTGTAGGAATTAGTTGGGCAGCAACGTCCATGATGAATAACCGGCCAGCGATGAAAAAGGTAAGAGGTTGCATGGACGGGACAGAGGAAGGGGGGATTTCAATGAGGCCCGTGCTTGAATCTAACTGTGCTCCTGGAATTGCCTTCAGGTATGCATCAAAGAAGTCGTTCCCAAGAAGGACCTCTGTTGGACACGACATCAAACGAACGAGTCTGCAAGTGTGTGAAGAGGAAACGTACGTGTGGTACCGGTATCGACAATTCCAGCAGTAGAAGTCGGGATGATGGTATGGTTACCGTATGTGGCGCAAGTGACGTTGATGCCCCAGTAATGACCAGCTGGATTTGTCTCCGTTACAGGAGCATACACCAGTTCGCCGTCGTACTGTACACGACGCATATAAGCCATTTCAACGCGATTTAATAAGGAACTATGTTCGAACTAGTGATGAATCAACACCTCCGTAAGTCAATGCGCCATCTACGCATCTCAGTTTGACAATCAACTACTCGAGGATGAATGCTCACTTGTGTCGTTAGTGTTGGTTGCAGGGGCGAAGTAAACACCGAGTACCTGCTCGCCAATGAGTCCCTGCGACACGAGGTTGTTCATAACCGTTGGGATTGTTGCATTCATGTCAGACGAGACCGTTCCTAGTGTGAGATCGACGGGTCCGAAACCAATAATACCATTAACGCCTTGGAGGTCAGCAAATGAAAGCGCATCGGCGATTGACTGGTTTCTGATGACAAGACCTGGGGCGAGAGTCACCTGATCAAGGTCTGTTCACTGTGAGTGATTGAGTACGGAAAGCATTACGAGGTCCTCACACTCCTGTCCCGTAAAGTTACCCATCCCATAAGTGACATTCACGGCTGCCCCTGTCGGGATACTAGTCGATGTCCGAACGTATGGCATTCCAACACTAGGTTCATTTTGTATGCTGTATGACTTCCGTCGATCATCCACACTCACCCACAGAACGTATTGGAGGAACCGGTGTCAACCAGGAGGTTATAGTATGTCGGTGGGTCGCCGATACCAACGCTTGCGATGTAACCAGCATATTCTATGTTTGTCACTGGTGCATTAATTGGCCCCCCGCTTGTTCGGCTCTTGAAGAAAGCAGCACGAGCACGATTCGCGTCAGGAGACCCGCTGAGATACGCTCCGGTGCGCTGGGGCTTCGTCAATGGTGCGGTGAAGACTGCCGAGACAGACACAGACGCCGAGAGAAGGGAGAGACAGAGGGCAGCAAACAAGACCATGTTGACGGAGGTGGATGGGGGATGCGTTGTCCTCGTTTAGCATTTATAGTACAACGAGATGGTCGCTGTGGGAGAGGGATGCACGAGGAGGTATTACTGCCGCTGATCCAGACAAAATGAAAATGCACATGTGATGGTGAGATCTTTGCGTTACCGCCTAATTTCCGAGCGTTGTCATCCAAAGGGGAAAGGGATTGAACTTATCAAGTGTTGCCAGGGGCCACTCTCCCTAACTTTCATGGAAAGACAAAGTGGCAGTGCCAAAGTTCTGGGTGGTTTGTGTCCCAGGCCTTTTGATGTTTTTAGCATGGATTCCTGCTTGCAGATAAACCTAGAGTACACTGAAGAGGTTCGAGAGTACAATGAACCGACACAGTGCGGTGATTCGACTGGAGTTATATATGTAACTGTGCCAGTGTCCCAGGCAATATATGCCGTACTCTTGGCCGTACTCCTATCAAGGTGATGAGATATCGTCATTTACGACCTGCTAACTTTATAGTCGTGTGGTATCTATTCAAAGTTTTAGTGCAAGACTGCTGGAAGCGGCAAACCTTGGCCACCAGTCCTGACAGTCGCCCCGACTTGGTTGAGCAAATGATCAGCCCCACCAAGCATGAGACGGCCCGTCTGGTGAGGTTGATTCGGACCTCGGCGACCTCGTCGTGTGGGACTCATGAGATTGAAGATCAGACACGTTTCGTCATGAAGATGTTGCTGCGTTCACACAGCTCTGGACTATTGTACTGGTTGTGGTTATTGAACGTCAGGGTATCAACCTCCAGGCAACCATCCTGCGGTGAATCCCAGAGAAACGGTATCAATACACCTCAGTGCTCACCATGGAGATCACACAGGCGTTCTCAGAGTGGTTCACAGAAGGTGTAAGAAAGGTCAAACAGGTGAGAGCGGTAGTAAAAATTTCACTTCCATGTTGCGGTATGGTGACCAACTCGGTAGATACACCAGGTTAGACAGCCAACATGGGATTAAATATTACTATGAGAAATGGTGGCCCAGTAGTAACCTAAACGATCTAGACAGTTCAAAGGAGTAAAACCTTTTCAAATGCTCAACATTACCTGAGGGGATCGACATAATATAACAATATACATATGGATAGCATGGAGGTTGTTTAGCCTACGTCAACCTCAACTGAGTCGAATTCCCAGTGACACCAGCTGGGCAGCGACGTCCATGATGAACATCCAGCATCAATTATAAGGCCGAAAGGCTGCATGGATGGGACAGAAGAGGGTGGGATTTCGACGAGAGCCACCTTCATGTATGCGTCAAAGAAATCGTTGGCAAAGAGGACCTTTGTCGGATACAACATCAGTCTCAGTCTAGTTTAGTGTAGACCCGACGTGGTCTCACTCAGACGAACAGAACGTGACGAACGTATAGTGGAAGACAGAAAGGGACAGTGAACTACACTGGACTCTGTCCCCACTATATGCAGAGTCTGTGGCGTGCAAAATAAACATACAAGAAAGGCACGTTGGAGCATGATATGCTTACGTTTGGTTCGGCGAAACAGAAATATTAACTTGATTATCACAGGAATAACACGTTTACAACCTATCGGTGATAAACGGGATGGAAGAAGGAGGAATTTCAATGTGGATCCGTGTTCAGATGATCTGGGACTGCCTTCAAGTACACGTCACAGGAGAAGCACGCGAGGTGCACTTCGGTCATGAAATTAAATGAGCGAGCCTGGAGTGTAAAGGCAAGGCATACGGGTGGCGGCGGTGTCAACAATCCTGGAAGTCGCGATGATGTGGTACCGTACTGTAAGCCTGTTGGCACACCAGTCACGTGTACTGTAGTATATCATCGCCGCTCCTTGTGAGATACGATAGTTGATCTTGACCCATACATCGTAGTCGCCCTACAGAGCCCAGTCTGGTTCTCTGGCGTCAGCTCGTCTCAGTGTTTCTCGTCGTTGGCCCGCGGCGGGTTTCCGCGTGCGCAGATGAGGTAATGTCGACCCCCCAGTAATCGGCGGCTGGAAGGTCTTCCCCACAGGAACATGTTAACTCACCCTCATGCTCTATACGACGCGTATGAGCCATTTGAGAACTTGATGCAGAATGTGCGACAAGAGTTGTGTTTATACCAGGCTCGAATTGACGCCCTCGTAGGTCAGTGCGCCATCTACAAACTTAAGCTCAGTGATCTAAGCATTGAAGACTCGTTTGTGTCACTATAGTTTGTCAATGGGGCGAAGCAGACACCGAATACTTCGTTCTTTCGTAGGTGGTTCATCACCGTTGGACTCGTGTCGGGCGAGAGCATCCCCATTGTGAGGTCGACAGGCCCAACATCGACGATGCCATCGATACTTTCGAGATCGGCATAGAAAAATGCATTGTCGATTGATTGGTTGGTAATGACAAGACTAGGCGCAAAGGTTGCCTGATCGAGCACTCCAATCCCATCCATCCTATAAGTGACACTTACATCTTCTGTTGGAACTAGTTGACGTCCGAATGTATGAAATGCTAGTGTTAACAAGAACCATCATATCTTGTTTCACCTAGAAGTTAATCAATCCTTCTGATTTACATTCACTCACAGGACGTGTTGGAGGAGCCGATATTGACAACGAGGTTATGGTATACATGTAGAGGGTTTCCGACGTTTACGCTTGTCGTGTACTGGACGTATCCCAGGTTCGTCGCGGGCACAGTAGTCGGCCCACTCGTTGTACTGCTTTTCAAATGCACGATCTGCGTCTGGAGATACCTTGAGAATCGAGATACACTCTAGTGCGCTAGAATTTCGTCGGGGAAATGGTGACCATAAAGGACGCAGAAGCAAACATCGCAAGAAGGACGACCGAGGAGGCAGTAAATCACCTCATCTCAAGAGAGGTAACTGGAGGACATGCTGTCTGTGCTAGACATTTTATTGTACTAGCAAGACAGTAGTGCTTCGTGTCACGCAAAACGGTGCGTCTACGGGCAGGAACGTGTGACAAGAGCTATTCTCGAGGCGCTCTCTTTCGTAATAGGAAGTGATGTACTGTTACTACCTATGCTCATGATGTGGGCTCCACCAACGAGTCGCAATGGATCGAAATTGGCTTGGCCAATAGGACAAGTAAGTAAGTTCTTTCAACTGTGTCTTCATTATATGCAGAATCAAGTAGGCCGCTGGTCGTCGTGGGCTGCTGGCTGAGCACCTGAAGGTGATCCCCTTCAGGTATTTCGCAAATCGCTCTGACTCCAGCAATTTCTCGCTGAGGTGTATCTATCCCTGCGAAAGAAACGCACAATGATCGTTTCCTGCATGCAAGACTCTGAGACTTCAGAGCCGGATAAATGATTGGCGCTTGCACGTCGTAACGAACGACGAAGACATATGCATATGTAATGGTGTAGGCTGAGCCAGCCTGTCCGAGACTCACTTCCGTCACCCAGCGCTCGAGCGCTCTGCAGTCAACTAGGTCATCGGCGTCTCGGAGACTTTAGGGCGAGTCGAACCCCAACTAGCATGCCAGGCGAGCACGCACACGGCCAGATAGACCTAACGGTACTTGATAAGCTAGTTATCACATGTGGGTATCTTGTTACTGTGAGAACGCCATCATGATATTCAGAGATCCGATCAGTGCCAGGTCGACTGACCTAATGAGAAACATTCCAGGTTCTCGTCTCCCCTCGCTTCTATCTCTATCTGAAGTGCTCAAAGAAGACAAGTCCACTGACACTAGTGTCAAAATGGAGTCGTTAGAAATGAACCAACGGTCACCGAAATCTCGCAATGCGGACGACGAGCTGCTTGCAGAACTTGGATACAGAGCCGAGTTCAAACGCGAGTTCTCGGTGTGTGAGGGTCGTTCAGTTGATAATATATGATCCTGACATAATGACACTGAGATGCTTGAAACGATTGCTTTTACGATCTCAATCATGGGTGTGATTGCCTCTGTCACCTCCACGTTCTCGTTTCTCCTCATTTCGGGTGTGCCATTCCTTCCACACAAGATATCAAAGTCAAACATGTGACCATGTCGGGATGGTGTGGGGATGGTTCATCCCGTGCTTCTTCGTGATGGCAGTGGCTCTTTCCATGGCCGAGCTAGTGTCTTTCATGCCGTGAGTCCCAAACACTGCCGTGGATTTCATTTTGAAAATCGCTGCAATGCCAGGAGGTCTGCCGGGCTCTACTACTCCTCCGCCAAAATAGCACCCCCGAGATATGCTGCTCTGGTGAGCTGGATCACAGGGTGGGCCAACATAACTGGTCAGGTAACACTCGTGTGCTCGATAGACTTTACATGGTCGGTCACGCTCCTCTTCGCAATCGTGCGAACCTAACGGTATGGATATGCTTGACAGCGCGCAGATGATCACGTCCGCTATCACGGTAGGATCTAATGGTGCAATCGTCCTGGGTTCAGATGCAACTATGGGATTCTACTTGCGATCCTGTTCTACTATGGTCTCGTTTGCTCGGCAGCGACGAACGCTCTCGCTCGACTCAACCTCTTCTACGTCATGGTAAATGGTGTCTAATATCAATTTCGAGATTCACTTTATGGGTGACGACTAGTGGACAAGGGGAGACTACCGTGGCTGCGATCGTTCCTTTGCTTGTGAGCTCTGGCGACAACAAGGTATCAACGAAGGATGCCTTTACATTGTTCGAGAACCTGACAGTACGTTATCCTACAACCAACATGGCAAATGAATATAACATCTCCTAATTAGGTGGTTGGGCATTCTTGTTAGCGTTTACGGCACCAATGTGGACCCTGACAGGCTGTGAGTATTCGTTCACCTCGACACGAAGCCTTTTCCGACGCACAACAGACGATTCTGCGGCACACATTTCGGAGGAGGTCGCCGGTGCACAACGTAGTGCGCCGATTTCCATCATACTTTGTGTGGCTAGCACAGAAATCTTGGGATGGCTACTACTCATCGCAGCATCCTTCGTCACAAAGTCCGTCTCCTCACTTATCACCACGGACCTGCCTCTGCCTATGGCCCAGCTCTTTCTAGACGTGGTAGGCAAGCGGGGAATGTTGGAAATCTGGAGTTTCATCATTGTCGTCCAGGTAAGACACAACCCACTAGGCTCCACAGACTGCAAATATATATCATGCCCGTTTGAAAAAAATCAACAGACAGACGCAGACGCCTGTCTACGCCGTGTGGTTCGTGATGATCTCTTCCGCTCTCTGCGGTCTTCTCAGGTTCTCCACGGCAGCGCTGTCCTCACTCGCCGGGTCGGTCTTGCATCTTATTTTTCTCGGTGGTGCATGTAACCGACCTCCCACTTAGGGCATCTGTGGTCGGCTTGTATGTATCGTATGCGACGCCGATCTTTCTTCGGGTCGCCTCTGGACGGAACGCACTCTCCCCGGGATTCTTCACGCTCGGAAGATGGTACCTGCCTGTTGGCATCGTCGCCATGTCGTGGGTCGCCTTCATCGTTGTCCTCCTCCTGTTCCCGCCCTCCCAAACGACGAGCGCCCAAGGCATGAGTGAGTGGCATCGTCACTGGTATACTTATATGAATGCCGATGTACGTAGATCATGCCGTCGTCATCATCATGGGCGTATTCATATTTGCGTCGATTTTGTGGGTGGTCTCTGCACACAAGTGGTTCCACGGGCCAATCAAAAACATCGATATTGACAAAACGGAATCGCTTGACTCGAAGCGGCTCTGAATTTGGCTCCTTAAAGGGAGCCAGCACAGTACATAGTCTAGATTGTGCCTGTACGTTATGCTGTTCAATATGTTATACATACGTATGATCCAGGGTTCAGCAGAGATGCTACCGTACCAGAGCGCGAAGGATGTCTGATCCTCAGGGCGCATATTGTGACGTTGCATCACTTCTCTTTGGTCATATACAAGGTTAAGAATAGCAAACACCCTATGGGGCGGGCGCACGACGGCATCCATGGTAACCCAACTCCTACGAAGGTCGTCCATTGACGCTTGATCCATGTGGAGAAGGATCATTTGACCGGTCCACGGGATCCATCTGATGAGTCAGTCATCCTGCAGCCCGGCACGAAGTCGACAGAAACTGAGGCACACCTCGGCTCGGTCGTACTCCCTATCACGATCACGGTACCTTCCGTTGGCATAGTCATACGCATGCCCATTCGTCGGGGTGGACGAGGGGTATGGCTGAGGTGGTGGATGTGTATATGACGTCATGGGCACAGAGGAAGATGTGCCCGTCGGGGAGGGGTGAATAAGGTGCAACAAGGACGGAGTGGCGGGTATGGTGATGGTAATTGCATCCAGAAGAAGACTGGGTGTGTGACGAAACGATGAGTGCGTCTGCTCACGACGGGAAGGGAGCGCGGAGAGATACAGACTCGTTTTCGGCCTGGAGCTTTCGTATCCGAGCGTTTGCGAGCTCTAGGTCGCGTTTGTATTCGTCGTGTTGCTGTATTGCGAGTTCGGGGGAGAAGAGCGCACGTGGGTGTAGTCGTGCGTCAGCATGGAGGCTGTGGAAGAATGTACGGGAGATAAAGTAACTCGACGCGTACCGCATTGACCTGATCAAACTTTTCACGAAGGGCCTGGAACCTGGATGATACATAAGCTCGTGGTCCAAGGGGTCCAAGAGAGAGGCAGGATGTCAATCAAGACAAGTAGGAACCTACTTTTCTTTGTATCGCGGGCCACTGCGCTGAGGAGGAGCGGGAGCCTAAGGACATGTGCTATAAGAGTGTCCGAAAGATAAAATGAAACCTACCTTGAATCTGGCGTTTTCGTCAACAGGACGGTGAGGTGGCTTTGGAGCGAGCGAGCTGGCCTCCATAACGGTGTCGGTATTTGGTCGGCGCGAGGAGCGGGACTTGGCTCCCCACACAGAATTTACCGAAAGCGGCAAATTATTACATGTCTTGCCAACGCTTACGTATAACAAGGCTCAATCACCTGCGTCTGCATGTTGAATGCACTGAAGAAAGCGCTGGGTTTTTTGCCAACTAGGCGCTCGAATAAACCCGTCGAAGCGCAGCTATTCTCAGGATCTGGTGCGCATGCCTTCCTTAACAGCATTGGCAGCAAACGCATATCCACAGCATATTTCAGCAATAGTGTCCCAACTACTTTCTTAGAAACATGGGGTAAGTTTTGAATCATGCCCAGATTCAGCACTGAAATAGGGACACGTCAAGTGGCCCATGGTGGGGAGATTTCCTCGGGAACAACCTGGGATAAGCGAGCTCGGTATTTCTTTGCGATTGACCCCGAAGAGCCATGGGTGACGAAGCTGTTTGCCAAGTCTGTTCTGGTACGCATATACAGTGCAGAACACGAGATATTGCTGAGTGTATGCGCTGATGCTGACATTGTTTGCTGTGGTGCAGGTATTCCATGCAGAGTGGATCGCGCATTGCGTTGACAAAGGCTTTCAAGTACCCATCGGGAAGTATGTTCTCGACGGTAGGCCATTTAATTCCCTCATTCTGGTGTAAAAGTGGTCCTTCCTCTTCTTGCTTTCATCCCTGTTCTAGGCGCCATAAAGACATGCCTGACTTTGAATCCCTATTCATTCGACAGACAGATTCGTCCCTGAACCACCGATATACGTCCCATTGTCCGAACCAGCAGGGTACACCGTCATGGAACCTGGCGAAACAGAATCAACGTCCGTGCAAACCTCCGATACGCCCAGTACTCCGACAAGCATGCCACGAAAACGTAAACTGGAACAAGCATACTTTGACTCACCGAGCGGTTCTCTCGTGTTCTCCGGATTCAACAAGGACGGTATGCCACGGCGGCCAAAGAAGCAGCGCAAGATTCGGTTCGATCTATCGTTCAGTCCGGATGGTGGAATGTCCGGTGTTCAGGCACTACTAGGTCTCGATCTGCTTCAAGATCACCGCGATCTGTCGAGGGACGACGACGAATTTGGCAAGGAACATGTACAGGATGGGATATCGGATACATTCTGCGGCTATGTGACCGCAGCGCAGTTGCCTGACACACCCGACAAGCCTCTTGGCAACGGGGGGCTGATTACAACGCGTCGACTCCTCTCTATGGATGAACATCTCCCGTCAACTTACGCGTTTCCGCCGGCCAGGTCCACCGATCAGCAGGAGAAGATGCCGCCTGTGCGTACGATCGACTTTACAAATCTACCACCGCGCACCAGACGCTGGCGTTTCCCGGAGGCTGATGACACGAAACCTAAAGACACTGATATGGCACTGTCGATTGTGAAGACCGATGATCACAAGGTCAAGACACCCAAGAAGATTAGCTTTGCGAATCATGCTCGAGTCCGTGTGTTTTCGGTTTCACCCCGACGATATTCCAAGGACGACACTGGCCCCGTCACCACGCCATCTTTGAATCAAGGGTTCGAGGGTGGACTGGTGGTGGATAGAAAGACTTGGGTGTCGAGCAACGACGCCAAGGGTTGCGGTGATTCCACTGCAGAAGCGATCAAACACTTAGCTCTCCGACCTGACCTTCCGAAAATCGGAGATGACTCTTCCACTGGGCCCCTGGACGGAGAGGATCAGTCCGAGGACGACACGCTCACGCTGACGATGGAGCAAGTGCAGGAGATGCGACAGTGTCTCACCGAGTTGGCGGAGACGAATGGCGTCGAGAGTGGCCAGCTTGCGACCTTGTTTGAGGTTGGGAAGACCTTTCGCGGCATGACATTCCACCATGTTTGGTAAACGGGCTTGGAGATGCTAGCTTCGTTTGACTGGAGAGGAACAACCTTTCCCGGACGTGATTGTTCTGTTTCTTGTCAAACCCATGTTCTCGCAGATAGACTGGGTCTAGTGATGATGCATACATGAGTGCTCCATGTCTTAAATTAGTACTATGGAAACAATGTAACAGCAATGTACAATGACGGTAAGTGATGTGTATGCCACTACAATATTATTGAGAACACAAGGCTTTGAATATGGGGAGTCGGGTCACAGCTAGTGATCTGGTGTCCGCATAGCGAGACAGGTCGCGACTAGGAGATCTGTCATGGACGGATCAGGCTACCATCCTACTGGTAAGCCTACTGAACGAGCGAGCAGGCACAGATTTCTCACACCTGATGGATGCGAAGCTCTCCGTCCTTGGATATTGCAAACAGCGTGATACGGTATGTCGCCACGACCTGATCCTGGGAGTCCAGGCACTACCAGCCAGACGAACCGACGCTTCACCCAAGCTCCTCTTCAAAAGTGGGGCTCGATCCACGTACCTCTAGCTTGTTCCCCAATAAGCTCGAAATCGGCTGCCACCTGTACTCCTTCTCGTCGAAGCCCTTGAACAAGTAGGTCCCGTCCGAGGACTTATTCCCGCGGTGCACTCGGACAATCTGTCCCTCTTCACCAATAGCGATGCGAATGGGCCCAGGATCGGTCGTCACGAGTGGCGGTCCAAGGTACGGAGACTTGACGTGGCACACGACGACGCCGTTCGGACCGCCGACATGGAGTGCAAATTCCCAGCGCGCGGAGAACCGTGTGCCTTTGAGATAATATCTGTCCATGCGACGACTGTGATGAGCACCGTGATACATGGACGCTCGCGATTCGTCGTCGTGAGGTGGGGCTGGGGTGCGATCGGGAGGAGAGGGGGGAAGGGGGGGGGGGCGCGACGAAGAACACTACGAGTACCAATACTCGGGGGGGGGGAGCTCACCTGGGCGTCTTTCGGTCCTCGGCTCTGATGATCTTGTCCTCGCCCCATATACCGCCGATTCGGTAGACGTGAAAGCACAAGGAACGAGTCTCGGTGCCCGTCCCCGCCAACCCCGCTGCGGAGCGCTTCGTTCGAAGCCTCATCAAGATCGAATATCGAAGGGCACAAAGGTAGATGGAACGCGCAAAGGTTGGAGGACTTGGGGGTGGGACGCAAGGAGGAGTTGCGCCCGACACCGAGAGGTTGCGAGGATGGCAAGCGGTGTCACATCGGCGTTGGCTTATGAGTAAGAGCGGCGATCCCATGGGCGCGCTGGCGGTCCCATCGCATTTAGCGTTCCCATTCCCAGATGGTAGACAGCAGCCTAGAAAAGCGAAGGCGTTGAAGAGGTGCCGACTCTAGAGCGGGCGCGGTCCGTGTTCGGGTGCAATCCGTGTGTAGTTACACGAGCATGTGGTAGTGGGAAGACGCCCATTTCAAACAAGCACTATTACTGCAAACGACTGTTTAGAAGAAACTCATTCTGTTACGGATCAGAAAGGTAAAATTTCAGATTGTTCATCGATATTTAGGATGCCGCGGTGAGGACAACCATTCTTTGCACAGCGACCCGGCATAAGACCTGGTACCAATGCTTTGATGCCAAATCAGGTGGATGCAGACCCGTGCAGACAATCCTGGACCCTGAGAGTGGGGAACACCATGCACCGCTTCAGACCCACCGGGCCCGTCCGAACCAAAAGCGAACTCCCCGTGATGAGTGCGATGAGAACGCTGCATGTCAATTGGAGCCTAGGCTCATGCACATGCCTCACACCCTTATCAGGAATGATCAAACCAGTGGGCACTTACAATGAGTTGCATCCATTCTAGACGTTCGGCGCCCGTATTGCTAGGCCCGTGACAACCAAGAGATCGGTCGTGAACTGACCCACTCAGCCAAACAGCATTCGCCATCCTTGGTATGGCCATTACGGTAGCACGACAAGCAGCCGCGATTCGGTGTCCAAATGCCGAATGAACGGAATAGTAGTCCTTGAAGGTGTCCGCAGAGTCGTTATCCCCGAAACGAGCGTGCGCATTTCACACGTGCTTCTCTATATCAATTTAGCCGTCGTTCAAAGGCTGTAGTAGCCAGTGCTTGTCTGTCAGGTCGCTGGTGGCCAGGAAGAGCCTCGCCGCTTGAAGACAAGCAGGAGTGATTACGTAACGCAATTCGTGGCAAATCGGAATATTTTTGTTCCCACGGTATACGAGTGCTCTTGGTGGTGTGCGAAGACCAGTTGCTTATAATTCTGTCTCTTGTCCCGTCCATGGCGTCCAGGATTGCCCTCAACTCCATCAAGGCGTCGGGTGAGCATATTCCGCATTTCTTCACTGGACACCAGCTCATTTCGACAGCCCGACCCCGCGCGGCGCCAACGGTTGCTCGGGCCATGTCTGCGTATGTCTACTGTCTCATTTTCTAGGCAAAACAAACGAGTAACGCAATCTGTACAGTCGTTCTATGAGCTCCAACTCTCCACCGCCAGCAGAGCGTGCTTCCGAGATTATCAACAGTCTTCCATCCTCTCCGGGCCTCATCACCAAGACTGGTACAGCACTCCTAGGAACGGGTCTCCTCGCCACTGCCATCTCCCAAGAAATATACGTCGTGAACGAGGAAACCGTTGTGGCTGTCGGCACGTTCATCCTCTTTGCATATATTTATCGGGTATGTGGAGTGGTACTATACGCAGATCTGTTATTCGACGATCCGCGTAGGCAATCCAAGAACCATACAAGAGTTGGGCAAATGGCCACATTGAGCGCATCAAAGCTGTCCTGAACGATGCACGTGCTGGACACACACAGGCTGTCAAGGACCGCATCAACTCTGTCGAGCAGATGAAGGACGTCGTTTCACTCACTGAGGGTCTCTTTACCCTTTCAAAGGTGAGCCAACGCCCTATCGTGTAGATTGAGTGTCATCCGTTCTCCGCAGGAGACCGCCAAGCTGGAAAACGAGGCTTTTGTTCAGCGTCAAAAGGTTGCATTGGCTAGCGAGCTCAAGTCTGTTCTGGACAGTTGGGTTCGCTACGAGCAGCAGCAGAAGGAAAGCGAGCAGGCCGAGCTTGCCAAGAGCGTAATCGCAAAAGTCTTGACTGGCCTCCAGGACGAGAAGACGCAGAAAGACATTCTCGCCAATGCCATCTCAGAGGTCGAGCGTACGTGATCTCACCAGTCATTCACTTTCTTATCTCACCTGCCATGTCGCGGCTAGGCCTGGTCAAAGAAAAGGCAATCTGAGCGGATACCAAGTCGTAACTAGATTATCGTAGAAGGACTGTTTGTAGCGAGATTCTTTCTATGTTACCACCGAGGTCCATCAGGCCAAACAGACCCAAATCAAGTCAGCCGTGACGACGCGTTGGCGCGCCCAGTCGGAGGCAGCGCGTTCGGGAGACCAACGCTCGCTCCTCCCGCCATCACCGTCTCAGCCAACCGTGCAACCGAACTGCAACATGGACTCGGAGCTCATCAAGCTTGTCAATCGTCTTCAGGACACCTTCAGCAACCTCGGTGCGTGCCACCACTCAGACTCGTACCCTTGGGCAGCGGGTGACAACACAGAGCCCAGGTGGCGAGCTGGATATGCCCCAGCTAGTGGTCGTACGTCGTCTTTCGCGACCCGGAAAAACCGCTCCTGACCTCTATTCAGGTGGGCAGCCAGTCGGCGGGTAAATCAAGCGTACTGGAAAAGTGCGTCCCGATCCATGTTCTCTTCCCCAGCGACTGACGCTACGTTCGCGTATAGCATCGTCGGACGGGATTTTCTCCCCCGCGGTCAAGGCATCGTCACACGCAGACCCCTCGTTCTCCAACTCATCCACACGCCCGTTCCGGATCCTTCCTCGAGCCCGCCTCCCTACACTGAATGGGGCCAATTCCTTCACATCGACAAGCGTTTCACCGATTTCAACGAAATACGTCGCGAGATTGAGCAGGAGACGTACCGTGTCGCAGGACAGAACAAAGGCATTAGTCGCCTACCGATTTCTCTCCGGATATGTAGTCCCAACGTCCTAGATTTAACCTTGGTGGACCTTCCGGGACTGACAAAGGTGTGTATGTTGAATAGCATGTCATCCCATTGCTGAGTTGATATGCGCGTAAGATTCCGGTGGGCGACCAACCTAGCGACATCGAACGCCAAATTAGAAACCTCGTCACGGAGTACATCTCAGCGCCAAACAGGTTTGTAGGAAATTTCTACTTTCATTTGTGATTGACAAATTCCGAAGTGTCATTCTTGCTGTCTCTCCTGCCAATGTCGACCTTGCTAACTCGGATTCACTAAAGCTTGCACGGAGTGTCGATCCCCATGGTCGTCGGACGATAGGTGTTTTGACAAAGCTTGACATTATGGATGCTGGAACGAATGCACTCGATATCCTGACCGGACGCGTATATCCCCTAAAACTGGGCTTTATTGGCGTTGTCAACAGAAGCCAACAGGATATTATCTCTGAGAAGAGCATGGCAGATGCTCTCGACTCGGAATCCGAATTCTTCAAAAACCATGCCGCATATCGAAATATCGCACATAAAAATGGGACAAAGTATCTCGCCCGGACGTTGAATCAGGTGCGTAGGGCTGGTGATGGATAGTATCCGATTTAAAGCGCAGCACCGTCAGGTCTTGATAAACCATATAAGGGAGAAGCTCCCCGATATGAAGGCTCGTCTGAACACCCTGATGGGTCAAGCACAGCAAGAACTTAACTCGTTTGGTGACGCCGCAGTCTTCGGTGACAAGAACCAGGTGGGTTGGAGCTTAAATATGGTCTTACTTAATTATCCATCGTCCGTTAGCAAGGAGCGTTAATCTTGCGTCTCATGAACCAATTTGCCCACGACTTTATTGCATCTATCGAGGGTACCAAAGTCGACATGTCCACAAAGGAATTATCAGGCGGTGCACGGATATATTATATCTTCAATGACGTTTTCGGACATGCACTTGCTTCGATAGATTCCACAGCAGGCTTGGATATTCAGGATATCCGTACAGCAATCCGGAACTCCACTGGTCCACGGCCTAGTCTTTTTGTTCCCGAAGCGGCGTTTGATCTATTGGTGAAGCCTCAAATAAAACTATTAGAAGCACCGAGCCTACGCTGCGTGGAGCTTGTCTATGAAGAACTTGTCAAACTCTGCCACAATTGCACAAGCCCGGTATGGCTATTTCATCATTGTTATACAAGCTCCTTGTTCTTATCTCTGACACCTCGTAGGAATTGGAAAGATTCCCTCGTCTTCATGCACAACTGATTGAGTGCGTGTCAGAACTTTTGCGCGAACGTCTTGGCCCCACGTCGGACTATGCACAAAGCCTCATCGAGATCCAGGCCGCATACATTAACACTAATCATCCTGCGTTCATCTCGGGGACCGCAATAGCCGCACAAACGGCAACATCCCAAGCTTCCAGACAAACAATTCCTCCACGTGTAAGCTCTATCCACATTTTCTGATGGGTCTTCTGACCGATATTCTACTTGCTGTGGCTCATTTATAAAACCGGTGTTTTTTTTATTTTTAATCATTCATTATTTTTATCACGCTAGCCCGTTGGTACTGAACCGACAAATGGCACTCAGACACCTGAGGACGGGGATGAATCCACTGCTGAAGAGCCGACAGTTGTGAATGGTGTTCCTTCCCGAGACGGGCGCTCCGTATCAGCAACGCTCCACGATCGAGGTCGGCCCACAGGGACCTCATCTGCTGCCAGCGCTTCCAACAAATCTTCATCCAAACCCTATCTTGGTCCTCGGCATTCATCCGCACTTGCAACGACGCAATCCCACACTCAGTCAAGCGGAACATCGCCTCATTCTGCACGCGAAACTTTCTTAAATTACTTTTTTGGACAAAACGGACCGGGTCCCGTGGGCGGCTCTAGCCTCGAACGATCATCGCACGCAAGTCTGAGTCCTATGCCAACGGGACGAGACATATCGGTTACAGACATGCCTAGTCCCACCGGGCTGATGGCTGGTAAACGAACGCTGGATGGCAATAGTGCGGCCTATGATATGAGAAGCCTGGGTAAACATATTGAGGCTGTGAGTGTCACGCACGGGGGTTCTTGCGCACACTCCTCTTCCTCCTCCTCCTCGTACACGCACTGGGCTGATCACGAATGCGCTCTTTCTTAGGTGTCTGGGTCCAGCAGCGATTCGCAACTGACGCAACGCGAGGAGCTGGAGACGTCGCTCATCCGGTCCTTGATCGCCTCGTACTTTTCGATCGTGCGCCAGAGCATCCAGGACCTGATTCCGAAAGCGATCATGCACTTTTTGGTCAATTATTCGACCAAGGAGGTGCAGAACCGGCTGGTGGCGACGCTGTACAAGCCGGATCTGTTTGGGGACTTGTTGAACGAGGACGAGGCGCTGGTCGCGGAACGGACGCGGGTGAAGGCGTTGTTGGACGCGTACAAGGAGGCGTTCAAGACGCTGTCGGATGTCAACCTCAAGCCGCTATAGACGTGTTTTTTCTGTCTTGACTGCTTTGGTTGTATGTCGTTTGTCCTGGACATGCGATGGATTTCGAATTTCGATGGATATAGCACGTGGACGCGGGGGACTCGTAGTGATCAAATGTCTAGGACACACTTTTTCCCCGCGAGGGCGTGCGATAGATTGAGCTGCCAAACAGATACGGCTACGTTATTGGACTGGGTAAGTTACGAGACACGACGCCACGAACGAGCTCGGGGAAAGCACTTTGCAAACGGCACACACACACAAGACCCAAAACCAGGAGAGGCGTACAGACAAAAGGAGGGGGGGGGGGGGTTAAGGGACCCTCACACATGGCACGCCAATCCAGCAAAAAAAAAAAAAAAAAAGAAAAAGAAAAGAAGAAAAAGAGAAAAAAGTTCAGAAGAGCCCACGACATGCGCGTGCGCACCGGGCCCAAAACAAACACACACACACACACACACGCGCGCGGATGATAGCAACCCGGACTGACCCGGCCCCTTTCCTCCCTTCCTTCCTTGAACCCCCCCCCCATCGCAATGGCAGGGGGAGAGGGAGGGGAGGCGGAGGGGGAAGAGGGGCAGCCGTGCGTTCAGATCTCCAAAGACGACGACGGTGGTTGGCCCCGAACGGAAATCCACTTGTCCTTGGTGGCAGCGATGGTCGTCATATCGGGGGTGGCGCCGACGGCTGCTGGCTTGTCCGGCTCCTCCTCCGACGTCATACTTTCCTCCGAGTCCGCTTCGATGCCCCCGCTGCTCATGTCCGACTCCGAGGAAGACGCGGACTCGCTGTGGAGCATGGGGATGACCGCGTCACAAGGCAGTGGTGGTAGTATCGAGCTCGTGCCGGCGACGAGGGCGATGGTGGTGGTGGCTGGCAGGGTGCCCTCGAGCTTCATCGCTGCTTCGGCGCGGTGGGCCTTCTTAGATTTGGTGCGATCTCTCCGCTCGAGTTTCTGCACGAGCAGGAGGCATGAGGAGCCGCGCGTGGAAGGAAGGAGGAAGTCGCCAACTCACCTCCCGCGTTTCTTTCTCTTCTTGCTTGATCCGGAAAGTAGATCAACACAAGTGTGCGTTGTGACGGAAACGTTGGCACTTACCTCCCTGGCAACCTTGTCTTCCTTCTGCGGGACAGTGTCAAGACAGGAGATCGAAAGCAGGAAAGCGGGAACTGCACCTCTTTACGTTCTCTCTCCTCTGCCTGCAAGCCACGTGGCGGTCAGTCCAGTCGTGAGAATCCGAAACGAGTCGCTGCTTACCTCCTTCTTTTCCCTGGCTTCACGCTGCCGACACATCAATCAACCCTCCTTGTATTGGCATTCGAACTGCACACACGTACCTCTGCCTTTTCTTTCTTGAGCTTTTCGCGTGTCTCACGTTCCTGGATGATCCTGCGAGGGGGGGGGACTTGTCACCACCCTTCGGAGACATTCGGATATCAACCTACCAACCCCCAACTTCGTCCACACACTCCCTTGGACGAACTTTATTCTTCAGCAGGTATCCCTGCAACGCCGCCACCTGAGATGACACGCATGTCACGGCTCTGAACCCAGATTCCAAATGGAGACTCACGCTGAGTTCGCCCTCGGGAATAGCATCCGCAAAGCGTTTTGCAAGTTCCGCAATCTCAGCCTCTTCCAGTACCGGAATTGCATGCCCGGGGACCTTACGCTTCGGGATAGGCATGTTCTTCTGCGACACGTCAGCCTTTTCCTGTGACGTGGCCTCTGTCGACGACGGGGCAGCAGGCTTGGAGGGGAAGAAGCATTTGAAAATGCCCTCTGCCTGCCACTTTGTTGCATGCGTGAAGTTCACCCACACGTCCATGCGACCTGGTCGGCTGAGTGCTGGATCGAGACGCTCGATATGGTTAGTCGTGGCAAACAGCAAACTTGAGGGAGGGGACCCAGGAGCGCAACTGTCAGTACAACCCGCAATGGGGGACAGAACCACCCACCGGCCCTCTGCCGCGGCGACACCGTCCAGGCTGTTCAACAGACCGCTCAGACTAAGCGTTGAGCCATCATTCGCATCATTATTATTGGGTGTTGATGTAGGTGTCGTGGGCACGCCAGTGGATGATGAATCACGACTCACAGAGCGCGTGAAAGCGGCATCCAAATCTTCAAGAAGCAAGATACATCTATAGTCGAAGCTCGGCATAGCTTTAGAACGGAGACATACGTAAACCTACCTAGATGGTACATGTCCCATTAACGTTGTCAATGTATTATCACTCATCCTGTGGAGGCTCATCAGGACGGTTCCAAAATGGCAGTGACCACAAATAGCTTTACCCCTTTGATGACAAGCTGACGACGTAAATGTCCAAGCCCAATTCACCAGCCAACGAATGAATTAGCGATGTCTTCCCACTGCGTAAAGGTGAATCAGTGCGCAGGTGACGATATCGTGCGAGGCTGTCACACCTTCCTGGAACACCGTATAGGAGGTATCCTCGGCGGAATGGAATACCTAGGATGAATCCGATGAACGGGGCTTATCACATCATTACATTTCACCCACCTCTTTCGGCATACCTGCGAGATGAAAGATTATATAATGTCCTGGGAAGCTTCTAAATCACACTCACCAATCCTCTGAGCACAGGAAATCCTTGCAATCAGCTAAGAGCATATCTTTGACGCCTGGTTGAAGCACGATAGAACTCAACGGCCGTTTTTGGCGTGCTCCATTCCATCTCCAACAGCCATACGTCCTGACAAGCACCCGTCCGTGTGTAAGTGCATCAGTTGCCTTACGGAACTGCCGACTCACGTATCAGCCATGAAAATATGGACACGGTGCTCAGCATCTTTTTCGTATTCGCGCTTAGCTTCTAGGACCAATTTCTTGAGGATATCGTTGTTGCGCGCGACGACACTGGAGCCAACATGAGCCAGACCAGACAGACAGTGAAATGACCGGTTACCTGATCTTGAGAGATGCGCCGTGACCATAGTCTGGATAGCGTTTTGTCCGCGTTATCTTCGAGAGCGCGGATGCGTGAGTTCTCCGAGGACATCGCCGAATACGATAACAGTCGAATACATACCCTCAGCCAATGACCACGGTAATAAATCGTGTGGGTCGTATCTGCCAACAACACATCAGAAGCGCATGGGAAGCTCTCTTGCAGTGAACTTTACCTAAGCTCGGTATGAACGCCACTTTGCGTTTTCGACGGCCGTGCACGAGTGCAGCTTCATCCTCGTCCTCGTCGACGTCTTCGTCTTCCAAGTCGCCCGTGGTGGACTGTGTGAGACCGTTGCGACTGACCGTACGCGTCGTGATTTCAAATTCGCGACTGCGGCCCCATGCAGGTTGCTATACATCCGCGCGCGCACACACACACACACACATATATATGAGCGGCGCACAAGCTGCGATAGCGTGGACCCGCTTGCCTTGGACAACCAATGCATCAACCTGTGGTGCGTCAGTCCGAAGACCTCCAGAGTCGGGCGGACGCTGCTCACCAGTCGTACGGGTAATCCTCCTGGCTGAAGTGTGCTGTGAGGAAGAACGCTATCGCAGAGGATTCGATGAGTGAACAGGACAAAGGGAGGCACGAGCGTACAGTCGACAAAGCCATTCCAGGCTGAGATAGAAGCCCTTCTTGCAGTTTCAACAGTCCCCCCGATGACGACGAGTTTCTGCGGCGGAAGCTCAGTTGGTACGGGGCACGGCGATAGAAGAAGGGAGCGGGGAGTACCAGAGTGTCCTGAATAGCGTTGGTGTTCATCCCCAGAGGGGATAGCATGTTTTTCAAGGCCTCCATCGATGCGGGAGCAGGCGAAGAGAGGGAAAGCGGGGAGTGAGGCAGCTCGCCACGGTCGGTATTTAAGTGATTTGTAGTGCCTCGTGTGCAAAAATACGTGCAGGGTAGCCAGTTAACGGGACGGTGTCAATTACATCTCGGTAAATGCTTCCCGGATCGAACCAAAAAAAAAAAAAAAAAAAAAAGAGCAATCAAGAATTCCTGGTGATGTTCTGACGTGCGACTATGATGAGAGGGGACTCTTGGTAACTATACTCGGCTCTTTCATGTCGGAGGTAAACCCAGAAGATAAGCTGGATCTCCACCTGGACCACGCCCATACGCCTGATTCCCAGAGACAGGCCTGCGTTCCGACTTACGTCTGCCACGGCCCTAATGAGTACTTGGACGATGGGAGGCGTCGCGATACGACCCCCCGCCTGTGGTGGTGACGGAACAATTACCTGTGGGCCAGTTCCCGCTCATGACGGCAGTGTGGTGTCGCGCTACCCAGGAACTGACCCCCCCCCTCTGCTATCGTCTTAGCGAATCTCGGTTGGCGATCGGTTTTCTCTCTGATGAACCTCGCTGTTCGAATACATAAGGAACGCCATGCTGCCCACGGAAACGAGATGTGAACGCCTCCTGACCGACATCATTGTGCTTTGAGCGGAAAGATTCTGACGCGGCCCTGGGCCAACCCGCCACAGATGGAAGCGGACTCCATGACGAAACCCTCGGTCCGCCAAGCGACCCCCTCGTAATGAACTGAGCTGATCGCAAGGGTCAAAGGAATAACGACACTGGACCAGGTCCCGTCACCACCAGCTCGAAAAAAAAAAGGGGGACAGATGACTGAGAGAGCGCACCCCAGATCGTCGTCGTTGTCGTCGTCGTCGTCTTGTGTCGGGAGGCGGGCACATTCTCCAAGACAGCGAAATCGTCGGATCTAAGAGCCAGATCCCCCACACGCTCACAGCAGGGATCGCAGACCCGGATCTCGGAATGCGCAGTGGCGAGGGTGTCCACCGCCGCCGCATCGCTCATCTGAGGCAACTCGGCTGCAACGCTGTCTCCTGAGAGGCGGTGGGTTCACGCTTAGTCCCCATCTGGCAACTGGCAGGGAAATTCGTGCACGCGTGCCTCGTTCTCACCCTCGCCGTGGGGTGGTGTGGTGGCCTTATGAGATCTCGAGACCCTATTCTGTCGGTAGCGAAGGTGCGTCCTACTTTGAGATCCACCACCTTCACGGCCCCGAGCTGCACAAGTGTGCCCCGCTGCCAAGCGGTTTCATCCCACCCGGCAGACTCTCGACAGTCTAGACTTGTGCCACCAGTCATTTGGTGGCTTGATGGTCCATGATACGAGCTATGGCTCATACTGCGGGCCTTCTCTGTTGTACAAACGCGGTGCTGCGCTCTCCGTAATACCGGTCGACGTAGGTGCGCCACCACACCTGTATATGTCGGGATCCGGCTTACGATTCCGTCACTGGTCGAGATGACATCAATCCTATCAGAGGCCACGCACGTATGCATGAGATGCGCATAATAATACTTGACAGACCAGCTCCGCTTCATGGTGATTCAAAGTATGATAATTCACAGCATTCGCCAGAAGCGAAGAAGGATCTGATCGCAGACCCTACCAATCTTCTCCATGTTATTCTCCGCTCAAGACGACGACGCGGTGAGCATTGTGGCCAAATGTCCGGCAAATGGCTGATCCAATCCTTGCGTGACCCAAGGTCTCTTTCGTCGACACGGGCTGCTGGTGGCGCGCCACATATGTAGGTGAACAGAATAGCGGCAAACGGCGCTCCGTCGCGACGCCACACTCAAAGGAGAAAGTGGTACGACGACTTGTTTCGAGTCGACTCTCGTACGTAACACCTGTGGCACACCTCCGTGGACTTGAAAGGATCGTCTGTCTCGTCCTTTGAGCTGGAAAAAAACTCCAACTCTTTGAGCGGTCGATAGGGGGGAGGGGGGGAGGGGCACCACTCTGGTGACTGCTTGCGAACATGTGGTTTCGGGCAGGAACTCCGTGCGAGTGGCGCAGTGGTTGTGGACGGTTGTGTGCGAGGGTGTGCACCAAGTACTGTTGGTCCGATCGCCTGCTATTCCGAGCGTGATAATGGCGTCGACGTTGAAACATTTGGAGCAAAGTGCCGCGCTGTTGGTGTACTGGTCCGCTCGGGGGATGTGGGCGCACGAGTCAGGGATTTCTTCGATGGCCAACTGAGTTGGACGTGCAGTCACGACAAATCTTCGGCTTGGTGGGCGTACGTGCGGAGTTGTCGATACATCAGCCACGTCAACGGAGATGAGAGGAGGGTGGCATCTAAAAATCATCAATTAAAAGAAGCGAGTCGAACAGATGTATACTTTGATTACGAGCATTTGAGATAGACCGAGTGAAGGCAACGCCACACATGCTAACAAAACGCTGGAAGAAAGTGGCGCGCAGCCCGGCGTCGCAGTGGAAACCCACCCACGTTGGTGAAAGCACCAAACCTTGAGCTTGAAGCGGTCGGCGATTATCTCACGAATTCTCGGTCAAGGCACCACATCGCCATGAATTCATGTCCGAAACAACCCTGCGACCAGCTGGAAGAAAGTTTATCCCTGAAACATCTAGTCACAAGTACGGGCAATGACTGGTACATTGTAGTCATCTGTGATGAAAGATAAGTCCAATATATCGTAGAGAAGCATGTCGCTCACTTAGTCCCTACGTAGGAGCCCACCCATCTCCATCTCATCAGCTTCATCCCTCGGAGCAGATATAACCAGACCTTCTGTCATCTCCCTCTTTACACAGAGCTGCTCCGCGATTATTACCGTCCAAGCAGACCCTGCAAACATGACAAGCCAGAAGAACAATGAAGTAGGAATGGAAGCCGAGTAATATGTCGTGAACAGCAGGTGATTGAACACTAATGTTAATGCAAAGTCCAAGATGAGACGCGGCCGCCGGACGAGGGCATACAGGTAGTAGATACTGTTTGATAGGAGGGTCAGGACATGAAAGGATGCTTGATGGGGCACGTACTCTGCTGATGAAGCAATCAACCAGGATGCTGCGATGACCCAACCTCGTATAGGGTCTGTCCGTCCGTCCCATCGACCAACCTCCCACCCGCTACCCACTTGCTTTCCGCCACTCCATGCGCCATAATAGGAGCTCCATCGCTCCTCCCCTTGGACACCGCGGACAGTAGGTCGGCCAGCCATTTCTCTCCAATCCATTATCATGCCTAATGGCCGTGAATTTCTCCTGTGTGAGATATGGATATGATGGCAAAAAGAAGTCGCATACCAACATTGGCAGCACCCCCTTCATACATCAGAGAAGTTGGCTCGGCGAAGACGGAAAGCAGCGGAGGAACGAGGAAAGAAATCGTTAGGTAATGCAAAGTTTGCATGGATATTATCTGGCGACGAGCATTAGATATTTACATGGCGGTAGAAGGGAGAGAAGTACCTGAGAAATAATCAAGACAGGGTCCCAGCTACTCTGCCGTGGAGGTGGCATGATGGAGTGCAGCCCATGGGATAACCTGTTCCGTCCAAGTGTCACAGCGCTGCGAGTCAGGCCAATGTCCACGTGATCTATATTACATAATCTAGTATTGATCTTCGCTTCAGCCATTCCAGTGACCATACGAGGTCGCGTTCAAGTTGGACACAATGCCCAACCCAACGTATCAACGCGTCTCTGACAACGCGGATGATGACTTCGTGGACGTTCCCGCTCGCGTTCTGCCAGACCCTGAGCTTGTCGTGCGACCACCCGTCTACTATGGAGACGGTCCATTCGACCCTCCAAGTTCAGATGACGAGGACGAACGTTTTCTGGATAAATCTGAACGGCGCGGAGCGTTTGATTCTGACGGATTCAGGGATTCAGAGCCAGAGAACGGCTTGAGAGTGGGAGGTCCTAAAGTCAGTACGCACTGCAGCGCAATCTCCTCGGAACTCACATCCACTTCAGCGTCCGGCTGCCCTGAGGTACCTCATATACTCTCTGACATCATTGGTATTCCTGTCTGCTTGCATTGGCGTGTTCGCGGCGACCAATCTCTATCATGGAAAACCCTACCGTGTAACAAGAGGGCGCAAGGTGTCCCTTGACCACATATTCAATGGAACCTTTAGTAAACATGTTCAAGACCTTCACTGGGTCCCTGAAGGTGCGCATACGACCATCCATCATCGTTCGTTCCTCACATAGTATTAGCCGGAGATGGAGTTTTCTCGACCCTTCAGAACGGCCAAATTCAACTTGTTGATCTGAAGACAAATACAACCACTCCACTGGTTTCGTTCACTGATACCCGAGACGTAAATATGTACTTCCTTCACCTGGAACATTCTCACTCAATTCTGCCTGCAGGAAAATGGCCAAGTAATCTCTTGGACCAGCTGGAAACTTTCTCCAGACATGAAGTACATCCTTGTCAAAGCGGATCATCACAAGGTATGCATGAGTTCCTGTATCTTTCTAGGGGGGATCTCAGCTAGTGTTAGCAATGGAGATACTCGAGCTTCGGCAATTACTACATTCATAGCCTGGAAACGAAAGCCACCTACCCGCTTCTTCCGCCCACTAATCCCCCCGTAACGGCTTATGCAACCTGGTCGCCTACTGGTGAATCAATTGCTTTCGTTGCCTCTAACGATCTATACATTCTTCCATCGCCATCGTAAGTTCTTTTCCATGTAGAACCTATGAGATTTGCAGTTTATTGTCGCTTGTAGTGCATCGACCTCGCCCATCCGAGTGACCACGAGTGGCAATGCGTCGTTGTTCCACGGTGTACCCGACTGGATTTACGAAGAGGAAGTTCTAACTCAAGACTACGCGCTCTGGTGGTCGCCCGACTCTTCGAAAATTGCGTTTCTTCGCCTCGATGAAACCACCGTTGAGGAGTACAAGTTCCCTATCTATAATCCAACCGAAGATTCCTATGCCGTTATCCCATATACGGAAGACGTGGCGATTAAATATCCAAAGCCAGGCTACCATAACCCTCTCGTATCAGTGCACGTTTTTGATCTTGAAGCTTATCTGGGTCAGTCGGAGTCTGCACCAGCCTCCGCTGCAGAGGAAGCTATTGTTGATCTGAGATGGTCCAATAGTTTCCCCTCAGACAATAGCATCATCAACCAGGTTGCTTGGGTCGACGATTCAACGTTGGTGTTGAAAGAAGTTACGCGGGCTGCTGATCACGGGAATGTCGTGCTCTTTGATTTGACTAGCGCGAGTGCAGGCGAAATTGCAACTGGTAGAGTTGTGAGGAAGCTTGGCATCGACGGTGAAGAAGGCGATGAGGGTTGGATCGATGCGGTAAGTAAAACCTTTAGCGGATGCACGCCCCACGACTCATGTGATCCGCACACTCGCAGGGCCAGAACATCTATCCAGTCCCCGCGAGCTTGCGATCTGGCGATTCACCCGCTTACCTGGACATCGTGCCCACCAAAGATGGGTATAATCATATTGCACTCTTTGATCCAGCCACTTCCTCAACACCGCGTTTCCTCACATCTGGTACCTGGGAAGTTACAAGTGGTATTCAAGCGGTGGATGCCCAACGGGGATTGATGTAAGCTCTAATATTTTAATGTCCGTGTGCTTGTTCGGCAGATGATGCTAAAGAAATAAATTCAAACAGTTATTTCCAAGCTGCGCGTTCATCTATTGAACGTCATTTGTACTCAGTTCCGATCTCATCACCGAAGACTGACTCAGTTGTCATTGTCCCACCATCTCTCCTAACCGACGATTCGACGCCGTCTTCCTATTCCGCCAGCTTTTCTCCTGGTGCAGGATTTTATCTACTAAACTATGCAGGTCCAAACGTTCCGTGGCAAAGGGTAGTGGACGTCAGCAGACCAAGTAATTTCGGTGTTCCAAAAAGGATGAATTGTGGCTCACTGTTTGATTTTCAGATTTTGATTATGTCCTCACTGATAATGCCGCGTTGAATACAACCCTAGGGGAATTCGAGGCGGCAACCATCACGTACTCGACCGTCAATAGTGACGGTTATGGTGAGCGCTTTGTTCCGATCCTAACACCTCGCCGCTTACCGGATCTCAGAGCTCAACGTGAAGGAAATGCGGCCACCCAAATTGGACGATTCTGGGCGTACGAAGTACCCAGTCTTATTCTTCGTGTGGGTTCTGGGTCCTAGATCGCATGCTTTTTCTTCTGATTTTCAATAGCTACGGTGGCCCCGGGAGTCAGAAGGTTAACCTCGAATACAAACGTGACTGGCATGATTATCTTGTGTGCACTCTGCAGTACATCGTTGTCGTCGTCGACGGACGTGGAACAGGGTTCAAGGGTCGTCGACTGCGCAATCCAATTAGGTATAACATGGGGTTCTGGGAAACTCGGGATCAAATCAACGCTGCACGGTGGGTGTTCTGTACTTTTCTTGTCCAATTTTTTTCTGCTCGCTGAACTGATCCCAAGAATCTGGGCCGGTAAGGACTATGTGGACCCGAAACGCATTGGCATATGGGGTTGGGTAAGAGCACCCGCACCGTGAACCACCATACACTCTCATGGGCATCCAACTCTAGTCCTATGGAGGGTTCATGGCTTCCAAGGTCGCTGAAGCTAATGCTGGAATCCATTCCTTGTCTATGGCTATAGCGGTCAGTTGGGTTTACTTCGTCTTATTTTTGCTGCTGACATCGTTTTATAGCCCGTGACGAGTTGGCGATTATATGGTGAGCAAAGCTCCGTCGCAAACATCAAAGTGACCCATCCTGTGGCTGCAGATTCAATATATACGGAACGATACATGGGTGTTCCAAACGATCACCCGGACGGATATATCAATGCTTCGATCTCGCACGTAGAAGGGTTTAAGAACATAGACTTCCTATTTGCTCATGGGAGCGGAGATGACAATGTCCATTTCGCTCACTCTGCACACCTGCTCGACATGTTCACGGCAGCTCATGTTCAGAACTTCAGGTTCAGAATGTTTACCGACAGGTCAGTTGCATGTCCGTTCGTTTTTTGTCGCTTATCACTGATGTAATCTCCTTGCATGCAGTGACCACAGCATCTCGAAAAGAGGTGCTAACAGGGAAGTGTACGAGTACATGGCACTCTTCCTCCTCGAGAAGTGGGGCAAAGGCGGTCGTCGTCGTGCATGGTGACGATAAAAGGACCCTCCATCTGCTGGGGAGGTGCCACGTACAGTAAACTCGCTTGTTTGACATAGCCGGTCCCAGATTCTGGAACAAAGGTTTTCTACGTCCTATACCACAGAAGTGAACGGCAGTCCAATATATCTCGTCTGCAGCACTCCTGGGTAAGTTGTGGAGCGGTCCCCAAATAGGCGTCTTACAGCACGTTGGTTGCTTTATTAGGCAAATCCGGCATTTAACAAGTTCACCTGGTAGTGTAGTGCGGCGCAACTTAGGCGTTCAGCCTCCATTGAGCACCGCAATGGTGATCAATCCGGAAGCATTGTCGGTTCTTATTTTGTGGTGCCCTAACTCGCCGTCTTGAATTTGAACTCGGTGGCTCACCGGCACTCAATGGGGACGCGATGGCTATACGCTCGGTTGATCCAACAAGCAGGTCTAAGCACTTACCGTCCGTCTGCCACGCGTCGCACAATGACAAAATGCAGGCAACGACTGGACTAGTCATCATGATGAAGGTTTGAACCTTGTACGCTAGGCGCGTGATCAAGGCGGCGGCGGCGCCAACCTTTTTTTCATAGCCGGTTATCGTGTATCAGCTTGGAATAACCGCACCCATTGTCATGCCACTGCGACTAGCCACGACGATCATGGACGCTCGGCACGATCGCATCACTACAGCCTTAGTGAGTAAGCGATCGAGATGCGACACCACGAGGTTTAGTCAAGGTTGGCGCTTCGCTTGCGCGAATGGGAGGAAAAGAGCGAGAATGGATTAATAATGCGCGTGAGTAGTGCGTCTCTTGTTCAGGGCTGATTTTTTGATTCCGAGGTTCGACCCACCTTGAACGCGGCGAGTCTCACTTCGGTGGGTATATCCGCTGTGAATATTTCGGTTGAGCAGCGAGAATCTCGTTCTGCGCGCGGAGCGACGGACGAGTACCGTTCTAGCGTACAGAGACAGGATAGCGTCGTTTTCCTCTTGCGATTCAGTGCTATGGGGAGAAAGAATGGTTGGAGTGTGTGTTGTGCATGCGTTTTGCTCGATAGACGAGAACGCGCCGCGCCAAGGATGGAATGTTACCCGTGCTGATCGGCCGCTCGGTGCCCAGCTGTCATTCTTCCCTTCTTTTTTCGAATGACAGGGCATATCAACAATTTTGCAAGTGTCTTATTTAGGCTTATTGACACTCTTCTAACTTATTGTGCTTTTGAGGTTTCTACTAGGGGGCCCTGTCAATGAATTATGTGGAGCACAGACCATGCAAAATATATGAACTTACTCAGTCAACGAGTCAGATTCTAGTGGTAGTCAAATAATAACTGGCTTGTGTAGTTTGCCATATTCCATAAGTACAAAAAGTTGAAATAAGCCAGATAAGACTTCTGTAAAATTACTAATGACCATGGAGGTAGTGAGGTATCAGCCCCCCTTGCTCTGTAGTTTGGTGCTAGTGGCAGTTGAAAAACAGAAATAAGATCAACAGATATGAAAATGTGTCACAAGCTGAATCTTCTGGAGGTTCATTTCACATGAGAAATTCTAGCTATTGAAGCTCAGTAATCCCTTTCTTTGCCCTTGCCCTTGGCTATAACATAGGCATATGACTCCTGACCTTCCTGCCAGAGTTGGAACTCTCATTGCTTATGGGTATTTGATCTTATATAGCATGAGTTATCAGGAATGCTTTGAATGTCAAAAGCAATCAAATCTATGGCCTTCTAAAAGAAAGCCACTTACCCCCTAACTTTTCCTTCTTTAGAGCCTTATAGTCCTTAGCAAAATGTTGCAGTTAAAACATTTTTCTGTTCCACTCAGTACTGCACAGAGTTAGTGACTGATATGTATATCTATAGAATAGACTACAGGACAATGAGTATAGGTAAAGATGTACTAGTAAAGGGTCTTATCTCAGTACTGCATGGAGTTAGTGACTGAGGTAGATAGACATGTCATGTTGAATATCTATCTATGTGATTATGTAATGCAGGTCTATCTGAGTCTGTTTATATCATACAACACTCCTCCTTCAAATAGAAGGGTAGAGTCTGAGTTCTTGCATGAAATGCTTGGCTTTAATACTAGATAAGGCTTTTGTAAGAGTATCTAGGATCATGTCATTTATAGGACAGTAAAGAAAATGAATTGAACCATCTTTGGCAGTGAAACAAATAAAGTGATAGTGAAGATCTATATGCTTTGTATATGCATGGTAGCTGCCATTGTGAGTCAGCACAATGGTGGATTGATTATTGCTGTAAAGAATAGTTGGATGCTTGAGTGGTCTGAGCATTTTCTCTATGAGTCAGTGCAATCAAAGAGCTTCTTTTATGATGTGTGTGGCTGCAGCATATTTGGATTCAGCTGTGGACAAGGTAACAAGTTCCTGTTTCTTCTAGCCCCAGAGAATTGCTTCCCTATTGACAAGAAAAGCATATCTAATAATAGCTCAGTTGATACAACCCCTAGAACAACCCAAGAACACAGCTGAGGGAAGACACATATAGGAGCTGTGTTGGCATCTGGCCGAGGACGTCTTATAGCCAGAGAGGCACAACCTAACCCACTAACCCGAGGGGATACCCCAAGCTAGGGCTTGCTCTACTTGAGGGGGAAACTCCAAGAGAACAGACTGAGGTTGCCCTCAGCTGTCTGGCCTTATATACCTAATAGTCTCCTTTCTAGACCAGAGGGTCTGGTCTTTCTCATGTGTCTGGACATGCTGGATGTGCTGGATGCACTCTATGCAGCCACTGGATGCATGCCCTATACAGTGCATGTTCTAGCAACAGAACATGCATAATAAGTGACTTTAATGGTGATGAAATGTGCATAGCCACTGGATGTGCTGGATACACCACCAAATAAACTGGATGCGCTGGATGCGCCACTGGATGTGCCACCAAATAGACTGGATGCACTGGACATGCCACTGGATGCACTGGACATGCCACTGGATGCACTGGACATGCCACTGGATGCACCACTAGACATGTCACTTCTTTGTTGTCTACACTTTACCTACAGTTTTAGGTACAGATTGTGTAGACTATGGGTAGAGTTTTGACTAGAGAATTGTGTAGACTGTTGTGTAGACTGTGGACTAGACTGTTTGTAGAGTTTGGGCTAGAGATGTGGTAGAGTGTTGTGTAGACTTTGTGTAGGGTTTGAGTATAGTTTTTCCTATAGTGTTGTGTAGACTGTTGTGTACACTTTGAGTACAGTTTTCACTAGACTGTTCAGTATACTCTGAGCTACACTGTTCCTACACTTTGACTAGACTTTTTTCTTTTTTACCTGTCTGGGTTGGCAGCTCCACCCCCGGAGACGTCCCCCCGTCCCCCTTACGTCAGCGTCCCCCCCCACTGTCCCTCCGCGTCCCCCCCCACCATTCCATCCCAACCACCATCCCTGCGTCTCTCCCCCCCTACACACGCACATGCACGACATGACATCTGCCCATATCCGATATCTACACCCCCGTCATACGTGCATGTGCATAGGGGGGGGGGGGGGGAGACGCCCCAAGTCCACCACCACCTGATCACCCAACCGAACCATCCGCAATGGAGAATGAATCCCCTAGTGTTGAGCTCGAGGGGGAGAAGGTGCCAACGA